>MJHO01000308.1:0-64224 GCA_002076135.1 Xerophyta viscosa
GTCCCCGTCGTATCTAATATATCAACGTACAAAAATGTTACGAGAGCTTCCCAGAAGTATCCCTTGTTTATTCCCTTGAAGCTGAGCGCACCGGCGGTGGACTCGAGTTTGTGCACGTCGATTACTTTTTTGAAGTAGTTGTAGTTGTCGTTTCCTGCGAGGGTGTGGGGGAACGACGTAACGGAGGTGTTACGAAACCATGAAACCGCGGTAACGAAGATGATGCCGTAAATCATAGCGCCTTTGATGTTTTTGATCAAGCAGTATGCTATAATTATGAATCCAACCGCGCCGAGCCAGAAGGTAGGGCTGAGCATGCGACCATGGAGACAGAGAATATCACCCGACGCAGTCGCTCCTGGCATCAGCGCGATGGTGCCGTTGGGGAAAGTGACCACTGGAGCAACTGCAGCTCGGTCCTCCCGCCTACAACCGCCGAGTGTTAGCAGAGTGGAGCCGCTGAAGCCGACAAGTCCGACGCCTTGGTTGTTTTGCAAGCCAATGAACGCGAGGAAGAGTCCGATACCGACAGAGGATGAGACTCGGACCGGTTTCGGAACAAGCTTGGCGAGTTTTGACCTCGCCCCGACGGCGGAGATGGCGAGGAAGATGAGTCCCTCGATGAAGACAGCGGCGAGGGCGGTTCGGTAGGGGAGGTTGCCAGAACCGTGGAAACCAACGACGGTGTATGCGAAGTAGGCGTTGGTGCCCATCCCTGGCGCGAGGCCGAGTGGAAGATTAGCCAGGGCGCCCATGATTATGGAGCCGATGATGGAGGCGGCGGCGGTGGCGACGATGAGATCGCGGCGAGCGCGGCCTAGGCAGGCGGAGTAGCCGGTATCGACGGGCGGGAATTTGCAGGAAGGAGAAGGATTGATGCAGTCGGAGATGTCGCAGGTGGCGCCGGAATCGGAGATTATAGAGGCATTCACGGCGAGGATGTACGCCATCGTTAGAAATGTTGCCGTCCCGGCGCGCAGCTCCGTGGTGAAGGTGGATCCGCGCTCGGATAGCTTGAAGTACTTCCCGAATCGCGACTTCGCTACAGCGACGTTCAGGCGGCTTACCGTCGACATCGCCGGCGCTGCCTGGAGACTACTGTTCTCGACATCCATCATTTTGGAAACTCTAGCGCCGCGTAAGAGAGAGGAGTAGCGGGAGCTTTTATGAAGGGGTAATTATAGCTAGTGCTTATTTTTATATTTTCTTATTTTCTGTCCAGTATAATGTTAATTGTTATACGATATTGCTCAGATATATTATTTATTAGATAACTTAATTTTTAAATTAATAACTTATTTTAAAATTTAAACAATTTGTATAATTTTAATTGTTTTTCAAAATTTCTAAAATGATTTTTCTACAAAGGTAATCTAATTAATCAGTACTCTACATAAAAATTTAATTATTAATATTCTAAATTTAAGAAAATATCAAAAATAGACGTTGGATTGGATATAATAACTTTATAGGACCACGTTTAGAGCTCGGCGTGGGTCAGTTATTTGTCAATTGTTTCAGGACCGCGTTGGGATCTCGAGAGTCCAATTAAAAAATGTAGTCGTTGCACTCTTGCAGATCAATATAGAAAGTTCAGGGAGTTGAGGAGGAGTTAATGGTCGACCAAGAATCAAAAAGTTCATTATTTTATTGAAGTTCGTCTAAATTTGAAGTATTGGGATATGTTGTAAGAGAGAAACTAGCTTGTTCTTATTTATTAATAATAATGTATAAAGTTTTGCCGACAATGATGTGTAGATTTTTATATTTCTCAAAAATAATATCGATTTTTTTTTATATGCTAAGAGTGAAAGGTTGCAAGTTTTCTATTAGTAAAATATAAGTTAATTTTATTTGAGAATTTAACCATTATAATTATCAAATAAAAGTGGAGCATTGGAAAAAAAGATATATGTTAAGAGTAAAAAGCTAAAAGTTTTTGGTTAGTAAAATACAAATTAATATTATTTAAGAATTTAACCATTATGAATATTAAATAAAAGTGGGTCATTTAAAAAGAGGCTTTTTTTAATGATATATTAAAACTTAGTTTATTTGTTAATGTTACATTTATAAAAAAAAAATAGTCGGTGGAATTCTTACACGCCAAGTAAAAGTTAAAGTAGGTTGGCAAATTACACCCGGTACCCGCGGGTTCGCGGGAACCCGTCCAAACGGACGGATACGGGTAAAAATTTTAGTTAAAAATATTGAATACGGGTATCCCCGCCCCGTACCCGCAACTTGCGGGTCAAACGGGCGGGTGCCCGCGGGTCCGCGGGCACCCGCATTAACTATATATATATTTTTAATTTCACGTTTTATCCAAAAAATACATAATTAGAAGCATGTTTTGAAAAAACTTTTAACATTAAAGTTATAGATATTATTTGGATTTATAACTTTTATGTTAAATTTTTTTTTTAAAAAAATATTTTTAGTTAGGTGTTTTTATGGTGAAACATAAACGCGGTATAATTTTAAAACTCGAATTTTCAGATTTTTAATTTTGGAACCTAAAATATTTAGTTAAAAATATTTTTTTGGAAAAAATTTCAACATATTTAATTTGTAGATCTTGATGATATCTATAAGTCATATGTTAAAATTTTTTCCAAAAAATATATCTAATAGGTATTTTTTATGTGAACTTGGAAATACATTATATTTCAAATTCGAAATTTTATAATTTAACATTTGGAACAAAAAAACTTAGAAAATATTTTTGGAAAAACTTTAATTATAAAATTATAGGTTTTTAATGATATCTAATAACTTTCATGTTATAGGTTTTTTTCAAAAAGTATTTATAAATATTTTTTTTTTTCTAAAAATTATTATTTTAAATATTTGAAAGATTTTAGTCCGGGTACCGCGGACCCGCCCACAAACCACGCGGGCGGTACGGGTACCAAAAATTTGAACCCGGCAAACATAGGTGTACCGCCGACCCGCACCCGTATGAACCCATTACCGTTTACCTGCGGACGGGTCGGGTCGACCCGACCCGTTTGCCACCTATCATATCCTAATTCTGTCGCCTTAGTCATGGGGTTTATCACATACATTCATACAAATAAACATTTGACGATGCGATAAATAAATAACCATAATCAAGTAAAACTAAAAGTATTTACTATAGAAATATGTTCGCCAAAATATCCAATATTATTGGTTTTAGGGCATTTACTCTTTCAATCTCACCACTTGCACTTAAAGCCAATCGCACATGCGTCTCACGCCCATCTTGCGAAATGGCTCTCAAACATCTTTTGAGGAAGTCTTTTGTAAAAGGATCAGCTATGTTATCTTTTTGTGTGTACATTTTGTATCTTAGTTTTGCCTCTTTAATGAATCCCTTCATCAATGAAAGCGCCTCAGAATGTGTTTGGATCTCTGATGAGCATTGGTTCCTTTGCTTGCGCAAAGCCCCTTGTTATCACATAACAACGGCATAGGAGTCCTGTATCCTTGAACCACTCCAAGTCAGTAATGAACTTTCTTCATCAAACAGCCTCTTTTGCAGCTTCTGAAGCAGCAATATATTCGGCTTGTAGTTGAGGTCTGCTACGGACGGTTTGCTTGGAACTTTCCCAACTAACCGCGCACCGCCATCAGGGGTAAAGGACAAACCCTGAAATCGATTTGCTGTCATCCTATCTGATTGGAAGCTTGAGTCCGTATCAGGCCTCAACTTTCAACTCTGATCGCCGCCATTATACTAAGAAGATATCCTTAGTTCTTTCAAGTACTTAAGGATACTCTTAACGGCAGTCCAGTTGGACCTTCACGGGATCAGATTGATATTTGCTCGTCACTCCAAAGAGCATAGGCCACATCTGGCCTGTACACAGCATGCATACATAAATAGACCCAATTCGATGCCATTGGGATATTCTTTATGCGATCTCTCTCTTCTGGCGTTTTGGTGCCATTCCTTTAGAGAGCTGAATTCCATGCATTATATGGCAAGAACCCTTTCTTGCTACTTTTCCATGCTAAACCGCTTTTAGCACTTTATCATTATTAATTCGATTGGGATAATCCGATTATCTCTTAGATCCTATCTCTATAGATCTTAATGCCTTGGACGTTTAGGAAGCTTTCTCCCAAATCCTTCATGGAGAACTGGGTTTGATAACCAAACTTTTAATTGACTGCATATTGGGAACTCATTTCCAATAAGTAGTATGTCATCTACATACAATTACTAAAAAAGTAATACACTCTTGCTAACCTTCTTGTATATTACACATGGTTCATCCTCTTTTTGATAAAGTTCAAACGTTTTGACTGCTCATCAAAACGGATTTCCAGCTTCGAGAAGCTTTGCTTAAGTCCGTAATGGACCTCTTCAGCTTGCATACCTTGCTTTCGCTCACTAGAGATAAGCCCTCGGGTTGTGTCATGTACAACATCCAATCAGCAAAAAACGTAATCTCACGTATTGCATGACGACTACATTTTCTGATCGGTAGACAACTTACTTTGTCCAATTACATCTCTATGAAACTCCTTGTTTTTCTAGCCTCTAATTATTATTGGTCTTGCGTTTTTCGCAAAAACCATAATATTTTAGTCATTATACCTCCATTCCAAGTGCGTAAACTATGAGACAATCTTGAGTTTTCCGCAAACGAGGGATTTTATCTAATCGGTACCCACTTAACACATAGGATGTGTGAATGATATACCCAGTATTTTACCTAAGCAACCATGGCGTGTACACATCAAGTCGATTAGGTCAAAACACTTGACTCGTATTTCATCATTAATGGAGAGTGGCTAGGGTTTTTGCAAAGCTAAAACCATACATACTTGAATTTAAAAACTGAAGTTTTAGGGAATCAAGTTTTTAGCAGATTATGCTTTTAAGGTCTCATCTTATTATCCTAGCATGCATTTTTATGTTTGATTCTTAACAAGGCATGTATTCGCATACAAGGATGTTTACAAAAAGCAAAATGATAACAATTATCAAAGACCATAGAAAAGAAAGCAGCTAAACACCACCAATGATATGGAAATTACTAATCCACTCGAGCTACTGAGTGGAATTCTACGTTGTATGTAGCAGCTTGCATCTGATGCACTGATTTTGTAATTCTCGAAAACTTCTTCTCGAACTCTTTCGTCCCGCCTTGAACTCTTCACGATCTTCAATTACATATTTTTTATCCTTACTACAAACTTTTCAAAAACAGCAGAAAAAGGGATAATGAATAAAATTAATTATTATCGGGGAACTGCTTCGAAAGAGAGAGCATAGCTGCAGGCTATATTACATTACAAAAATTCCTTACTACATTACCATCTAGAGGGCCTAGTCCATGATCATCCTTCACACACAAAAACCATCCATAATCCAAATATGAATAAAAATAAATACATAATTCGATCACGAACGAATCTAAACATGCTTTTTGAACTATTTCAAAATTTAATATCTGTTTAGACGTTTTATGATCCAACTCTTAGTTAAGTGTTTGCAGTAAATTACATGCTTCGCATATAAATTATATAATATTAACAATTAATAAATTTACGTCGTTGATCCAAATACGAAGAATTATTATAGGCAAAAGCCAAAGAATGCTACTGATAAACCACGTTGGGTTAAATCGGGTCCAACAACATCAGATGCGCAGCAGAAATTATAAAAATTTTATAATACAAAAAGCCCCTGTACCCGAAACAGGATCCACATTGAGATATCCTATAATGATCGAAACAATACATCACATGTAACCACGCATGATAATTAAAATTAATCTAATTAATTTTAACGCGATCCTATCATGCATCTAATCGCGGTACGAGTTTATCGATATACCTTGGCGGGTCGAACACACCACGTAACGTTCCTCGGATTCTTATGAATGAGCCGCGAAAGACCCGGCCTCTAACGCTAGTCCACGCTGAGACGCTCGCGAAACCGAAATCGATTTTAATCGAATTAAAACCGAAATTGGGCCAAGATCGGATCTCAGCCCGTTAGTGAACAGTAGCTTCTCCTTCCTCTCGCCCGCGTACAGCCGATCCTCCAGTCGTCGTCCAGAACTCACCCCCAAGCTTCCCACGCAGTCTCTGATCGTCACGTCGCCTTTCTCAAGTGCCGGCTGGCTGCGCCTCGTCGGAAAGCTCGTGCTCGGTGCAACAGTTGACCTAACGGCTTGACGCTTGGGCATCGACGGAGCTTAACTCGTTCCCGTCGGCTTCGGACGTGTAGCGCGAAGCTTCGTCGGAGACAGTGCAGTCGCCGGAGCTCACTGAACGCAATGCAAAGTCGGCCGGAAAGCTACCCAAGTCATATCAAGCAAACGCCGGCGACTCGTTCGCCGGCGACGTTTAGGTCGGAGAGGAGCGGCGACCAGACGTGAAGGATTGCCGTTCACCGTGCTTAGCGGTATCTAGGGCTTCTTCGCGTCTGCTTCGGCGCCGAAACCTTCTACCTTCCTATCGGCTGAAACGATCAACTGTACATACATATAATATATTCATGTAATTTGCCACAATAAATTATTTTCTTTTGCTGTTTTGCAAAAACGGCCCTCTTGTTTTTTGCAAAACCTTAGGTCCAACACATTGAACCTTGGCAAAATCAGCCCTCAAGCACAAAATTCGGTTTTTCGCCGATCGTGTCTCATTGGTTGACCCATAGGTTTCATACCACGCCCGGCAGTGAATTAAATAGTTAATTCAACTAAATTAATAAATAATTAATTCAACCAATTAATTATTTTATCCACAGATCGTGGTTTACGTCTAGCAACGTCCACGACCACCCGTGTGGTGATGAATATCAATTTAATTCATCACTTGAAACCTTTATGTGAATAGTTCCCATACTTTTTAATCCTTCTGTTCCTTCTAACTTCCCGAAATGAGCTAGTATGGATATCTGTTCAAACTCTAATAATAGGCTCAATCAAATGTATCTGTCTTAACATGATCGCTCGTCTGTGACATTAAGAACAGTTCTTTATTCACATCGTACCTCGGCCAAGGATTTTCTGAGCTAATTCTATATGAAAGACACATAGGATGTTCTCCTCCTTCATAGGAGTGACAGATTCTCTATTGGTTATCATGCTTCTTCATGTGCTATTTTATTTATAACCCAGATGGTCCCCTTGCTACAGCTGAGGCTTATACTTGGAAACACACTAAAGCGATAAAATCATATACACATAAGATACTATGATAAACTTCAAGATCTTGATGATCAAGCATAACTATCACACTTAAGAATTACCATGACAGATTCCATTGGTATTCTTCGGTAAAGTTCAGTTCAGTACTCATTCATCCAATGAGCACCACACAACTGCTTCAGTGTCAACTACACGCGTAGTAATGAGAATCACTTACTTCTTCATCGTATGAGCAGGAAGCTGTGTATTAGTCTCTCCGTGACATTGAGCCCTAACTCAATGCACCTAATGGGACTAAGAACTTCTGGACTTAGGTTTATAAGACATTAGGTCTCATGATCATGATCAACTATCATGATCCTAATTCTGTCGCCTTAGTCCATGGGGTTTATCACATACATTCATACAACATATTAAACATGACGATGCGATAAATAAATAACCATAATCAAGTAAACTAAAAGTATTTACTACAGAAATATGTTCGCCAAAATATCCAATATTATTGTCTTTTAGGGCATTTACTCTTTCAGATGTGTCTGGACCAATGACTACAATGGCTAGAGGTGGATATTCTTACTTCATCACATTCACTGATGACTTCTCTAGATATAGATATGTGTATTTATAGAAATACAAATCCGAATCTTTTGAAAAGTTCAAAGAATTTAGGAATGAAGTAGAGAAGCAAACTGAAAGGAGCATTAAAACTCTACGATCAGATCGTGGAGGTGAATACTTTAGTGCTGAATTTGTGGATTATCTTAAGGACAATTGGATTCTCTCACATTGGACTTCTCCTGCAACACCCCAACATAATGTAATATCTGAAAGGAGAAATCGCACTGTGTTGGACATGGTGCGGTCTATGATGAGTCACACTGAACTGCCAGTATCATTCTGGGGATACGTCCTAGAAACCGTCGAGTATCTTTTAAACAGGGTTCCTAGTAAGTCAGTTAAAAAGACACCAAATGAGATATGGAACGGGAAAAGACCTAACCTTAAACATGTTAAGGTTTGGGGTTGCCCTGCTTATGTTAAGAAGCTTAATCCTGATAAGCTAGGAGCGAGGAACGATAAATGTTTGTTTGTGGGATATCCTAAAGAAAGTTATGGGTTCTATTTCTACCACCCATAGGAGTTCAAAGGGTTTGTCTCCAAACACGCCAGCTTCTTAAAGAAGCAATTCCTGCTTGATAGGAATAGCGGGAGTAGGGTAGAACTTGAAGAAATTCGAGAACCACCAAATGACATAGATCCCAAAGATGAAAATGAACCGGCGGTTCAGCCAGTAGCACAATCTGAGGTACCACAATCTGTGTGGAGATCTCGTAGGGTATATCGTGCACCTGCAAGGTTAAGTCTCGTTGTAGAAGATAACAAGGAGACGAGCATCATAGAGGATGATGAACCAATCCGCTATACAGAAGCTAAAATGAGTATAGACTCTGAAAAGTGGCTTGAGGCCATGAAGTCTGAAATTGGTTCCATGTATACTAACCAAGTTTGGACTTTGGTGGATGCACCTGAAGGAGTCAGTCCTATTAGATGCAAATGGGTCTTCAAGAAGAAAATTTGAATAGATGGCAATATTGAGACCTATAAGGCTAGACTAGTAGCCAAGAGTTTCAAACAGAAGCAAGGTATCGACTATGACGAAACTTTCTCACCTGTTGCCATTCTCAAATCCATTAGGATTTTACTTGCTATAGCTGCGTATTATGACTATGAGATATGGCAGATGGACGTTAAAACTGCTTTCCTAAATGGAAACCTTGAGGAGGACGTGTACATGACAAAACCAGAGGGGTTTGTCTCTAGTGGGAGCGAAAGCAAAGTGTGTAAACTTCAAAGGTCCATTTATGGACTGAAGCAGGCTTCTCGAAGTTGGAAAATCCATTTTGATGAGACAGTCAGATCTTTTGACTTTATCAACGATGATGATGAACCTTGTGTGTACAAGAAGGTCAGTGGGAGTGCTATCACATTCCTTGTATTGTACGTGGATGACATTTTACTTATAGGGAATGACATCCCTATGTTGTAATTGGTCAAGATTTGGCTCATAAAGAATTTCTCCATAAAGGACTTAGGAGAGGCGTCATACATCCCAGGCATCAAGATTTATAGGGATAGATCTAGAAAGATGATAGGATTAACCCAATCAAACTATATCGACACGGTGCTAAAGAGGTTTAGTATGAAGAATAGTAAAAGATGATTCTTGCCTATGAGTCATGGAGTTTATCTCTCCAAAGAGATAGCACCCAAAATGCCGGAAGAGATAACATGTATGAGTCGGATCCCTTACTGGTCAGCTACAGGATCGATCATGTATGCTATGCTTTGCACCAGACCAGATGTGGCCTTTGCTCTGGGTGTGGTGAGCAGATGATGGTCAAGTACTTGAGAAAAACGAGAGATGTTTTCTGGTTTATGGGGGCTCAGAATTGAAACTTGAAGCTTATACAGATTCTAGTTTTCAATCTGATAAAGATAATAGTAAATCTACTTCAGGTTTTGTGTTCACCCTAAGTGGTGATGCGGTTTGTTGGAAAAGTTCCAAGCAGTCCACCGTGGCTGATTCAACTACTGAGGCCGAGTACATTACAGCAGCAGAAGCTGCAAAAGAGACTGTTTGGATGAGAAGGTTCATTACTGAAATTGGTGTGGTTCCAGGGATAGAGGATCCTATCCCGTTATATTGTGATAACAACGGAGCTATTGCTCAGGCAAATGAGCCAAGGTCTCATAAAAAATCCAACAACATTTTACGACGATTCTATCTGATCAAGAAAATCATTGGAATAGGAGAAGTCAAATTTGAGCGCGTGGACACAGAAGACAATATAGCAGATTTATTTACTAAAGTATTATCTCAAAAGGTGTTTGAGCGTCACTTCGACAAGATGGAAGTTAGACTCATGGGTTATTGGCTTTAGTGCAAGTGGGTGATTGAAGGGAATGTGCCCTGTAAGCCAATCATATTTGATGTATTGGCCAGAACGCTTTTGTAGTGGATACAATCTTATTCATTATTTATTGATATTGACTTTTCTTTAAAGGCATTTATTTATCATGATTTCTCTATTGAATATGATGAACCCCGTGGATATAAGCAATAGGACTAAGATTATGATGGGTCATAATAATGAGTTTTAGTACCATATAAACTCTATTCCAAATGTTCCTAATCATAGGCTTAATTGAGAAAGGGATTGATTAAGCCGTTAAGATTGGTGCACATGTTACCTGCTAGCTGAAGGAGGGTGGCTGATCTCATTGCCACTTATGTGGGGACACTAAGGTAAATAAACAGGTGCTTGTAGGAGACGAGTACTTGAACTGACTCGTAGAAGAACATCCAATTGAATTTTTACTGATATGTCAACGGAAAGTTCTTCAGCGACTAGTTGTGTGAGTAATCCTTAGACATGAGGATACTATAATATCTTGTATGAAGAACATCATTAGCACATATTAACTTATAGTCTTGCGACTGTATTCAGATGGTGTATCTATATGATTGATATCATACAAAGGTATATGAGCATCCAATAAGGAATCCGTGACCTTTAGTAAAGGAGGATTTAGCTCTATGTGTCTTGAGTAAAGGTTGAGCTCAACTAAATCCCTAGCTAGGGCAGGAAACAAATCAGGATACGATTCCCGATATCATTAGTTGAGTTTACAAATTTAAGACCAGAAACATTTGGATGAGTATATTGGGGTTTGACAGTAATATCCATATCCTAAGCTCATCAAGAGCAGTGCATGACAGAAGAATTTAATTGCACGTTAACTAGTCGTAAAAGGTTCAATGGAATGCAGTCGAACATTCAAGTTGTTTGGGTGGTCATGATGCGTTGCTAGACGCCAATCTTGATCTGTGGATTATTGAGAATTGAATTAGATTCAATTATATCCACTTCCGACGCAAACTTGAACCTAATAGATCACACGCACAAGAAGGATAAAATCATAACAACCGAAATTGGTGAGAGAGGGTCCTCAAATGCCTAAATCACCATTGTGATAGTCTTTAGTGGCAAAGAGGAAAATTACATGCGCATATTTTTTGGATAAATATCTGTATATATATATATATATATATATATAGGGATATATAGGTATATAAAAAGGTGTAAGACTAGCACGAAACCGAAGATATATCTCTCCCTCTCACAGCCGACTTTGATAGTCTCTCTCAATCTCAACAAGTCATCCTCATCCTCCTTCCTCAACCATCCCAAGCACGTCACTGTGCATTGATAGTCGCGGGAAGGACTGATCTGAGGACGTCGACGTCAACATAGGAGCTTCACGAGGGCAACGTGAAGGTGACGTCAGGATCTCCGATGGTTGGCGAGGTGTCTGTGCGCGAAGGCGGAAGAAATTCTCACGGGCTCGTCTGATCGGTTCATGATCATCCTTTGCGTGGATCACCGTTAGAGGCCGGGCATCAGCGCGGCTTACTGCATCAATTACTCAGAGGAGTGTCAACGGCCTCTTGAGGTATTTCGTAGCTCTTAGTAATATATTTATTATATGATAATAATTATGTTAATATATACATGAGATTGTATTAATTTATAACGCATATGATGCATGTCTGAAAATTATTAAAAGCCGATTTAGCAATCTAATGCTGATAACCGAGGCATCTAGGTATTCCGGGATTTATTTTTCTTCCTTTGCGTGCATCTGATATCTTTAAGGCCCCCTGGGAACCTATAGGCCGTCCATTTAATTAAGTGCAACCGAATGGCTAGTACTTAGACCCAAGAGAGCTAGAGGAGGAGCACAAAGCCAAGTCGAGCCAATCATAGATAGGTTTGGACCGAGATCTCATTCAACATCTTGAGCATTCACCCTTCTCTCCTCTACATCAAGCTTATTACCGAGCCCAACGACGATCCAATCATAGATAGGTTTGGACCGAGATCTCATTCAACATCTTGAGCATTCACCCTTCTCTCCTCTACATCAAGCTCATTACCGAGCCCAAGGACGATCCTATGTCTGCCCTCTATAAAATCTTAGGTGTTGTTCTCAGCTTCAAGTATGGGATCACGGCCAATAATATCTTTTTCCAGATTAAGTGGCACTAAAGCATCCAAAATCCTCGGCGCCTAGAAGCAGCGTACATCTCGTTGTTGTGAGTGATGTTAAGCCTCAATTCATCCATAAGCTTCAAGAGGACTGTAAAGTTATAGGAGAAGGCGTTCAAGTGGAGAAGAAGTGTGCTGGAAGTAGCGCCTGCACCACGCCCAGCGCATGCCCATGCCACATCAAGGCGTGATCAAAGGAGCACCAAGACATAGCTGCAAGGAGCCACGCCGAGTCATCCTCAAAATCAGATCATTTTGGACCCACAACAAGTACTGCAAGGAGCTTTGTGAGCCATATTCAACCTGCCCAAAGACATAGTAACTACCATAGAGTAGTGAGGGGCTATGCCCAAGCAAGAGATTGTAGTAAGGCATCCAAGCTATGAGCAATTGGATGTCTTAGCCAATTCTAAGGCCTTGACCATGACACTATCCACTTCAATGCCATAACAAGGTCTTCCAACCTATTCCAGGACATTAGCCGACACAAGACACCACCCAGTCCTTCCAGGACATTAGCCTCTCTCCGTGTCTTTTCCTGCCGCCCCAGGCACTATCACAACCAAGGGTATCCTTCAGTGCCTCAGGCATTCCATCCCGTTCCAGGGCCTTAAATGGCCGGGCACAAGACAAGACACCGCGCCACAACTATGCTTAACAATGCTCAGTTCATTCCAAGGCTAGAGACAAGGTGTCGCTCCCAGGCACCTTAGGAAATGCTGGGCTTGCCTTGGCCAAAGACGTGGCCTCGGCCTCACCTAGGCATCATCTGTAGGGTTACGGGATAAATTAATACATCAGCATGCACAACGGAAATTTAAAATCTTTACAATATTGCTTGTAAAACCCGAAACAGGATCCCATTGGTATACTAAAATAATCGTACTCACATGTATATCGAATATACATAATAAATCACATCTTAAATCGCATGATAAAATAAATTAATCTAATTAATTTATTCGGTCCTATCATGCTACAAATCGCGTTTTACGAGATTATCAGATTACCTTGGATTCGTGAAATATAAACTCCAGAATAAAATCAAGTACTCGTCGTCACGAGTAGATCAGGTTCCGATGAATCAAGCCGCGAACGTACCCGGCCTCTAACAGTGATCCACGCGGAGACGAAGGCGAAACCGAAATCGATTTAATCGAATTAAATCGATTAAACACGAACCTGGGCCTTTCGGCCTATTAAGAAAATAAGCCCAGCCAAAAACTTCTTCTTCTTCTTCTTCTTCTCCGCACGTCTGTGATCAACCAAGCTCGTCGTCGATTCATCGTCAACAACTTCGGTCGTCAACCGCCAGGCAGTCGCCGCCGCAGACACCTCTAGCAGCTGCCGAAGCCGTTGAAGATCGCCGGAGAATTTTCGATGCAACTTTTGCAGCCGAGACTAGCGAAGCAGCCGAGAGATTGCCGCCGATCACGCCTCGTCCGAGCTTTGTCGTCGACACACCCCAGAGAAGTCGTAACCAACCTCGCCACTAAGCTCAGCCTTGCGAACGACGATGGTCGCCGAGAGCTCGCAGCCGAACGTCAAGAAAATAAGGAGAACCGAGAGTCGCCAGAGAGGGAAGCTTGCACGCGGCTGCGGCCGACAAGGAGGAGGATATGTAGCAGTGCTAGCAGCGGTTTAGCTTCCTCAACGTTCCCCGGCCGCCTGCGAAACGTCGCATAACGCCGGCGGTTACGCACCCGCGAGAAAACAAAGAATTTCACATATTACGCGAAAAATCCCTTAAGTTTCTAATGGTTAGGAAAAACAGGACCCTCGTTACGAACTTTTGCAAAACATTCGGACCACCAAAACAGTTTTGCAAAATTTTAGCCCCTCATGTTATAAAAATTCGGTTTTCGCGATCGCGTCTCATTTGCGTGTGACCCATTAGGTTTAGTACCACGCCAGCAGTGAATAAATAGTTAATTCAACCAGCATTAACAAATAATTAGGTTCAAACCAAACTTAATTATATTTATCCATGGATCATTGGTAACGTCTTAGCAACATGCTGACACCTGTATGGTAATGAATTTCAAATTCATCATCACCAACCTCTTATGTGAATAGTTTTACACTCCCCGATAATCCTTCTGTTCCTTTCTAACATCCAAAGATGGAGCTTAGAGTATAGATATCAGTCAAAAACTCTAAATCAGCTCAAATCATATGTATCCGTCTAATAGATTAGGCATTTGTAGTGACATTAAAGAAACTCTTCTTAATCCAACATCGTGACTCGGCCATGATTATGAGCTAGCTTCTATTTCAAAGACCCATAGAATTTTCTCCTCTAGGAGGTGACAGATTTCTTTATTTGGTTGTCATCTATCTTCATGTCGAATATATAGTACCCAGATGGTAGCCCGTGTAAACTAAGGTTGTCATACTGATACAACACTAAGTATTAAATGTTCTAGCAATAAGAACTATGAACCTTCAAGTCAAAGGATCAAGCACAATTATCAGTATAAAGAATCACCAATTGACTAATCAGTAGTGTTTATTTTTAGCGAGTCAATTCAGTAACTCATTCCTCTTAATGAGCACGCTGCACACTTACTTCAGTGTCAACTACACTTGTAGTAATGAGATCACTACTCTCATCATATGAGACAGTAAGCTGTGAATTAGTCTTTACAGTGCCTTTGAGCTCCTACTTAATGCACCTATGACTAAGAATATTTTGAACTTAGGTTTATAAGATATTAGGTCTCATTATCATGATCTACTATCAAGATCCTATATCTATTGCCCTTGTCCACGGGGTTTATCACATGCATTCATAAACACACACAAAAATATAACAATGCGATAAATAGGAATAACCATAATTAAACAAATAAATAAACAAAACATGTTTATAATAAAGTGTGTGTCGTTGAATCTTCCTCTTTATACTTTGGTTTTTATTTAACTAGCATGGTCTTGGTCTTGTGTTTGCCAATTTATCAAATATAATTGGCTTTTAGGGTATCTACTCTTTCATCATCAGCCCGTCTTAGGGCCAAAGCACGCGATCCACTCTAGGGCACATCCCATTCGACCCAGGATAGCATGTTTGAGCAGTCCAACTATCACGTGTCCTGTCCAACACCAACGACGCATGTAACCAGCCCCCTAAGGTCCTCACCAAGTTGACTCGTCCATGGGTGGAGTTAAGACCGACCTTACAAAGGTTTATTCTAGCAGACCATCCTAAAGGTTCTTGCCACGCCGACCCAATGCATGCTCTTGGTCAAACATAGGACAACGCCAAGGGCTCGGTCACTTCACCTCTCTCGACACCCCATTTTGTCCAGACTATCAGTATGCACTAGCGAAATGCACTGATTAGATCTCACGATACGTAATTGGATTTAACCTCACTCAACCAACCCAAGTAGGCCCGATCAGGTCCAGCTGGGTCTAATTTGCCTAATTAGATCAATCGATCCAATTGAGCCCGATTAAGCCCAATAAAGACTGATTAAGCATAATTGATCCAATGAACCAAATCAATCTCAATTAGATCCGAATAAGTTCGACCAGCCTGATTAAGTCCAATTAATAGCAATTAAACCCAAATAGATGCATTTCGCGACGTGCATATATACGCCGACATATACATATACGATAACCCACACATATGCATACACACACGATAACCCCTAAAACCGATATAGACACATACACACACGCACGCACATACACACACACACACACACACACACACTCACCTATACACGAACAATGTAAACACATACGCATGTATACAAATACCCCTACATATATGTATTAAAAAAAAAAAGAACAAATTATATGTGATGGGATCGGCAACACATATCGCCGAAATGCCGCCGAAACTCCGCAAACCCGAAAACACGATAAACGAAGCCTCGAACACGATTTTTGACATCTTCACTGAGTCGGGGATTGTTGAAAACCATAGGAGAGGCATTATGAAGGTTCCTCGCCGGTGGCGAAGCGCCGCCGACACCGGCAGAACAGCCGGCCGCAAGCTCGTAGTGCGAGCTCGTAGCGTCGTCTTTTAGACGACGACCGGCTCAAGCCCGTGAGTTATATAAACTCGCGTGGACCCGGGCGCGCACACGGGTCCAGCCCAGGCGTGACGCGCCTGGGTGCGAGTCAGACGGCTCGCGGACCGGACCAAGTGGTCCGGTCCAGCCCAATATGGGTCAAAATTCATTTTAATTCATTTTAATTGAGTTTTTAATCAAACTTAACACTGTTTTCAATCCAAATTATCATAATCAAGTTAATTATATGTTTAAAATTATTATATGTGACATAACACGTGATAATTCATTAGGTTAAATGTTAACAACGTAAATTCATAATGATATAAGATTAGAGTGAGGTGGCTACCCGAAATCTACACCTCGGTCAGATATTTTACATCTAATGACACGCATAGTTTCGTATAGTAATTAAACATGATTAACTTGATTGCTTATTAATATAAGAAAAGAATGAGGCGGTTAACCGATTTCTAATCTTATATTTACTCAGGGGGTGATAAAGAGGAAACAAAAACGCGCTGAGCCCCAACAAATAAAAATAAAAACATTTTTTCTTTAGGTTAGGATGAGACGGCTACCCCAGTCCTACACCTCGATTTTTTTTAATTATATATATTATTATTGCATATATAATATTCATACATAATATTTGAACGTTAGTAAAGTACAAGATAAGAATGAGGTAACTATCCGATTTCTAAAAATTTTATACCACTTAACGTTCAAATTAGTCAAATATTACGGGTTTTGACTTTAAATAAAAATAAACCACTTAATTAAGAGTACCTTCGTTACGAGGAGTGTTGTGTGAATATTCTGTCATCCCCACACGTAGCCGACAAACGAACCTAAAAATCTCAAATGTACCTTATCCGATTTTTTAAATTTCCACAAATATATATATGGCGACTCCAAAACTTTTTTTTCCCTCCTCACCGCAGGCAAGTCGTCAACAACCTCCGGCCGTGGTTCATGCACAAGTTCATGCCCAGTCCAAGGTCACAAGATATCTTAGCCTTCCAAGTGGCCAGCTTACAATGTCGGCGAAGACATGGACTATGCAAGGAGGTGCACCCAGAGATTTCTTAAGTTTGTACCGAGTCAATCCAGTCAAACCGCTAGGTGCGGGGCAAAACAATTTTAGGACATGTTTAAGTGTCCATTGCCTTTGTCTTGTGCCACCTTAACTTTCTCTAGAATAAGAATCCTTCTAGAAGAAGGATTTGTAGCAATAATTAGTTAGCCTTGAGCCTAGTCATTAGGACAAGTGGCAGCACATCATGCTAGCTTATTCACTAGTGCCTAGTCATTAAATTAATTGTCATATCCTTGAGCTTTTGAAAAACCTCATAAAAGGCTCATTTGCGTTTGTTTAAGAAGAATAGGAGGAAATAAATATTCAACTTCTTCCATATTAGTTGGGGGTATTCAAAAAATAACCTGACCAGAGCAGACTCGATCTGACCTGAAGGTGTTGGGTCGGGTCTACCGGGTCCATGTGTCAAGTCAGGTCAAAATTCTAGACCCGGTTCAGGTCCGGATCAGGTCGGTCTAAGTTGCTGAATTCCAAACCTAACCCGTGAGAAAAAAAAACAAAATAAATTTTAGGCGCATTGTTTACAAAAACATCCAACATAAAAGTTATAGATTTTAATTAGATCTATAATTTTCATGTTGACAAATTTTTTAAAAAATACTTATAAATAGATATTTTAGGACTCCAAAGTTTAACGAATTTAACGGATTAGATAAAAACATACTCAACTAGACCTAACTAAACCCGGTCCTAGTCGACCAGACCTAAATCAACTCAGTCGGACCGAGTCTAGGTCGTGTCAAATCTAGCTGGTCTAGACCAGAGGGGGTCAGGTCGGGTTGGGTTCGTGTCTTGCAGGACCCGGATCCGACCGTTTGAACACCCCTAATAGTAGTGTCCTTCCTCTCAGTTATGCAACACCTCTAGCTCATCGTAGCCATCCATTTCATCAAGTGCAACCCAATGGCTGCCACCTAGATTCAAGAAGGCTAGAGTAGGATGACAAAGCCAAGTTGAGCAAATCATAGATCAGGCTTGGACCAAGAGATCATTCAACATCTCAAGCATCCAACCGTCTCTCGTCCACATCAAGCACAGTACCGAGCCTAACGCCGAGCAATCTAAGCTGGAGCATGCCGCCGTCTACCTTCCATAAAATCTTGGGAATATTCTCGGTTTTGAGTATGGTATCTTGGCCAAGAATATTTTTTCCCAAATCGTGGCATCGTAGCAAAAAGACTGGCTTCTCTAGACGTAGAAAAGGGCAAAATAATAAAACAAGCAACATTTCTGAAGGAGCAAACTTGGAAGTAGTGCCTATAGATTGGATAAGAATTGAAGAAATACATTGAGGACACGTAAAGCTTGAAGATGGGTTTGTACAAATTGAGTATTTGATTATATTTATATTTTTTGTGAGGGTGCTAATGTAACCTCTAGCGCTACCGACAATAATTTTAGGTTAAGCTCAAAAGATAAATAATTTGGAGTAAAAAAAAATTACAAATTAATTTATCGCTCTAAACTACAACGTATGGAGCTAGTATCTACTAAGCGAAACAGAAATAGCGGTCGATCAAAACAACTCACCGGACAGATTGTCGGTCAACCTATATGAGATTTCGGTCAATAGATTGGCTTCTCACGATCTTTACACTTGTAGCACCTATTAGAGAAGTTCTCAAACTCCGTTGGATCATAAATTGAGCTTAGAACATGAAAAATTATTATTGTTAGTAATAGATCTCATATCTTTAAGTGAGATATAATTTTAGAAATTGTATTTGCGATTTTAGATTTCTTTAAGAAGATTGTATGACAGCTCTACTTGCCTGTAAAAATGGAGAAAGTGACAGGTTGCTTGGTTAGCCGCTTAAACCAAGCAACCCGTAAAACCAAGATATGCATTTTCATAGACTCCTAGAATTCTATCGCATTAGGGAGTAGTGGAAAGTCCTCGATAAGAAGACAAGTGAAGTGGACGTTGTCAAGTTGCACTAAACCATTATAAAATCTTGGTATAATATTTCTAGCATGCTCTGTTATTTATATAATTAATTTGAATTTGTTGGTATCGTAGCGTAGAGCTAAACTTACTTAGAGCTTAATCAAAATCATCTTAATTACTTTTAGGCAAATTTGGCAAATCAGCCCCCCCCCCTAAACCCTTATTTGGCAAACAGCGCCCCCCTCTTCAATTTTAAGTGAATCGCGCCCCTTTGAGCTAAAATGCCCTCGCCTTCTTAACGTTAAAACTGAGCGGTATTCCAAATACCGCTCAGCCAGACCTAAGCCACTCACTCTCTCTCCTTAGCTGTCTCGCTTGCTCTCTCTCTCTTGCACTCTCTCTCTCTCTCTCTCTCTCTCTCTCTCTCTCTCTCAAAATCGATTCCATCGCCACCGCCGCACAGTCGCCGCCCTATTGTGCTTCCCTCAATGCGGCCGGAAATGTCTCCAGCAATCCCAGTAAAAACGAGGTGTTTTTTCCGAAACCTTTCGAGAACTTTACAACGGACGCGACAAAAAGCCTAGCGCTGAAAAGGACTACATCTTCCAATGCTGGCGCAGACCCTTTTCTCCATTTTTGCAGCTACCACCCATTGGAGGGGATGTCCAAGATAAGCGAAATCTGCAAGGCGTTGGGTGGAGGGTTCGTTCTTCGTCTCGCCGCGCTAGGTTAGAATTACGCGGCAGACGTCGCTATTCTTCTTGGATTGCCCAATAGAGGAGAAGGTGATATCGAATGGCCAGGATCAAGCGAATACCAACGACATCCCCATCGCAAAAACAAGCTTCAAAGGCCGCAACCGCCAAATTGAGGAAAATTTCAAACAAGATGCGGATAATCAGAAACAACGTGAAAAAAGCGGAACAGTATGTTAAATTATGGGTAAATGTATATATTATCTGTGTTTCTTTCACTGAGCCCGAAAAGAGTTCCGGCCAGTTTATTGAGGTTGGTGGATGACCTAACCGCCTAAAAGAATACGACTGGCCTTCGGGCAATACACCGTCATAACGATAGAAGGAGTAGCAGCTTCCGCAAAGGAGTACACGGCTACCTTACTGGATGTCCAGTGTTGCTTACGGTTAGTAACATCTTTCTGCCAAAACTTACCTTTGATTTAACTTAATGGATGGTGTTCGCAGCGTGTTTTCCGGGTGTTCGTAGGTGTTTCGCAGGTGTGCAGCTTTGCGGCGAACACAGCCGCGATACTACGCGAAAACGGATGTTTACCAACGAACAACTGACAACACCTGCAAACTCACTTGTGGCAAGACGTTCACAGGTGTTCTCGGGTGTTCGAACGGTGATCGCTGGTTGGTGTTTTGCAGTTGTTCGAGGTGATCAGGGTGTACGCGTGTAATGTGAACATCACACGGAGCACGTAACACCTGAGAACCTGCGAACACCCGCGACCACTTTCTCAGGTGTTCGCAGGTGTTTACGATGTTTTCGCCGGGTGATCGGTCTGTTCGCCGGGTTCGAATTTGACCTGCGAACACCTACGAACACCTGCGAACACCTGCGAACACCTGCGACACCATGCGAACATCCGTGTACAATATATTATTCATACCTTTATTCTTTTAACAGTGTTTTAAAGCACATTGTTTATAGGCTTGGTTTTACGAGAGGTTGATATCTTTGACTCCGTCAAGGCCGAATGCTTCTCATCGTCTTTATAAATGGAGTGGAGTGCGAGATACAACCGTAAGATGCTGAAAACGGAATTTAAGCTTCTCTCAGTCATCATTCCGCACTGATATTGTTTGAACCGGAAGAAGAGCAAGAGGCTGATACCAGGATCTTTGGTTGGGAAAGTAGATTTTGTTGGCTGTTCCTTCCTCATGGGGACGGAAAACAAAGTCGAAGTTGAAGAGGAAAGGCAATCGGAAGGATTTCAGCCAAAGGATCACGCTGGGTCTGGTGAAGAGTCTCCAAAAAGCCACCTCCCACATCAGAGAAAGAGATCCCCAGCCCAAAAGATCACGACGGGTCTGGTGAAAAGTCTCCCGAAAAAGCCCCTCCCGCGTCAAAGAAAGAGATCCAGCCAAAATCACGCTGGCTCTGGTGAAGAGTCTCCGAAAAGCCACCTCGCATCAAAGAAGGGTCCCAGCATGCAAATTCTCTGATCAAACAATATGACAGCAAAACTGTTACTGCGATTGCAATGCTCAAAAAATCTGTAGATGAAGTGGAAGACCGAGGTTTGTAATGTGAGACGGAGGTCGAAAGAATTAGGACGCTGCTGGAGAAAGTAGTTGAAGAAATGTTATCAACCTCGCAGCAGCGCGAAAACAACTCCTGCTTCATCTCGCAAAGAAACAATTGTCGATCCTAAGTCGCATTCAGAAACTCAAGAAGATAATAAGAAGGAGCGCAGTCGGCGACCTAGGTATCCAGCTCACCGCAGCCAACCGTATCAGACGCGAAAGAGATGGCGTCAATGCGGTCGATCCCTCGCTCAAACCCAGAGTTGCATTCAAAATAAACCCAGAACGACGAGAACACCTGGAGTTGCAGCTGTTACACAGCTTGAACGGCATGTGAGGATGTCAGTATTGGAGAAGATAATAAGTAATTAGCTATAGAGCTGATTTGCATTCCCTACTGCTCAGACGCAACGGGAGGCAGATATCGTTCCCCTACCTACCGCTTCAGCGAGCAACGGGAGCAGATATCGCTCCTCTCTACCTACAGCTTTAGCAGCAGCGGGAGCATATATCCCTCTTCTACTTACCGCTTCAGGAGCAACGGGAGCAGATATCGCTCCTCTACCTACAGCTTTAGCAGCAGCGGGAGCAGATATCCCTCTTCTACTACAGCTTCAGAAGCAACGGGAGCAGATATCGCTCCTTAGCCTACAGCTTTAGCAGCAGCGGGAGCAGATAATCTCTTCTACCTACCGCTTCAGAAACAACGGGAGCCGATATCGCTCCTCTAGCTACAGGTTCAGAAGCGAGTGGAGCAGATATCGCTCCTCTATCTTCTTCGCTTTCCTCCACAGCAGAAATCAGCTAGGGGTGAATCATTAAGGAGAAAGTCGGAAGAAATAGAAAAGCAGATCATTGCTCCAAAGGAAAGCTGGGTTCTGTGGAGTGTCATGGGGAAGAAAGAAGAGAAAAAAAGAAGAATTCCTTCTCAACGTTCTGCAAGTTGTAGTCGCAGATCGCAATCAGCAAACCGAAGATATTATGAGTGGTTGTGGAAGCCATCAATACGCAGATGGAGGAGGAAAAATCGGAGGTCCCTCATGTACCTAAAAATGATGTGAAGAATGGACAGTCTGAAAAAGAGATGATTACGATCGACGAGAAAAGCTTTGTTCCAAGCGTTCACAAAACTCAAGCGAGAGAACAACGTATTGTAGACGTTGTTAAGATGGTATGTTAAATTCGCAGCCATTCGCACATATTAGCAAGTGTTCGCGGGTGTTCGCGGCTGTTCGCGGGTGTTCTCGGTTGTTCGTAGGTGTTCGCTGGTGTTCGCAAAGCGAACACTATATCTCGCCTGCGACCCTTTCTGCCGCACACCTAACGAACACCCACGAAGAAACACTGTGTACATTTCTAATTGAGATTCTCTTGTGTTCGTCCGAATCGTATGTGTTCACACATCGAACTAGGTGTTCTCGGTTGTTCGTAGGTGTTCGCTGGTGTTCGCAAAGCGAACACCATATCTCGCCTGCGACCCTTTCTGCCGCGAACACCCGAGAACACCTGTGTACATCTAATTTGCAGATTCTCTTGTGTTCGTCCGAATCGTATGTGTTCACACATCGAACTAGGTGTTCGCGGGTGTTCGCGAGTGTTCGCAGGTGTTCTCAGTTGTTCGTAGGTGTTCGCGGCAGAAAGAGTCGCAGGCGACTCTTTCTGCCGCGAACACCTACGAACAACCGCGAACACCTGTGTACATCTAATTTGCAGATTCTCTGGTGTTCGTATGAATCGTTTGGTGTTCACGAATCGAATTTTGGTGTTCGCGGGTGTTCGTCGGTGTTCGCGGTTCTTCACGAACACCCGTGAACACCCGCGAACACCAAAATTTTTTTAATTTTTAATTTTTTAAATATTTTTTCTGATGTATGTTCCTTTTTCCCCCCCTTTCTCAAGTCTCATGTTGGTAAGGGTTTGCTAGAAGAATACGAGGTCGAGGCCGTGGAGAGCTTGCTAAAGCTGCCACTCGATAAGTTGTAATATTCACGAAATCAGATTTTTATTACATTCAAGTTTTACGAAGAACACTTATTCATCGTCCTTGTATCATTCTGTTCAGTTGTAGGTCCATAATCTGGGCCGCTGAGCAAACATCAGTGGTAGTCAATAGAGTTGTACAGAGTACTATGCGGCTTCTGCTTATGTTGGCGACGAAAATAATAGACGCATATACTTTTTTTTTCTAAAGAAAAACGCCAACTTGACTATCCTGGATTTTTTCTCCAATGTAATTTGGACTTCACTTTTCGAGGTATTATCGCTCACAACCTTGGAATTTTAATTGTTTATACTTGTTATGTAATTTTATAAGCTTGTTTTCCTTAAATTTATTACAGTCGACAACACAATTTGGCAAAGATAATTTTTACTGTGGACCATGGAGCTTAGCATATTGGAGTCTGCCCAAAGTGTAAGATATTATATTCATACCTATTTGTACAGATGAAACCTGGTATTTATGTGTATAGAATATGCATAAAGAAAAGTTCCTCCACTACAATTCCCTGCCAATACATCGGGCAGGAGGAAGGCTTTTCAAAGTTGACTAATTTTGTTGAAAAGTCGCTACCCGACATTTTTCCGGCCAGTAAGGCACGCCTGGAAGATCACCGAAATGAAAATATACCTATGCAGCATGGGTAAAGCTCAACAGTTTATTTTCTTCTTTATAATACTTTACCATTTATTTTATTTATCTACTACTTTTTTAAGGGCATGTCAAACAATAACATTTCTCCTTCTTCATTTCCGTAGGACGGATTGTGAATAATTATTCTCATGTACATGGACTACTACAATCCTCCCGTAGTTGGACATGGCTCCAATTGGGAAAGATACCGCGGAAAAGGTAGCAGCAATTGTTAACTAGACAAAAAACGTAGATTAGACGTCTATCAAACCTATAGTTCTAAACTTTTGTAATTTTATTGATTTTGTAAATTATAATAAATCAATTAAATCATGTACAAAATTCAGCACGAAGGCCTTGAAATTTAAAATCAGGTTATCGTTCGCAGGTGTTCGCGGGTGTTCGTAGGTGTTCGCGGTTGTTCGTAGGTTTCGCAGGTGTGCAGTTGTTGGGCGGCTGTTCGCGAAACACCTGCGAGCTATGACCGCGCGAATACCAGCGAACCGATGATTCGCGAAAACCTGCGGACACCTGCGAACACCCGTATCACCCGGAAAACTGGAACGATAACCCGCGAACACCAAGCGAAAGATAACCCGCGAACACCTTGCAAGATAACCGCGAACACCTACGAACATTTGTAAGTAATTTTGTCGATTGTAATTATAATAAATTCAAATAGATTATTTAAATAATGTACGAAATGGAAACGAAGGCCTTCAGAAATGAATTCAGGTTATCTTCCCAAGGTGTTCGCGGGTGTTCGCAGGTGTTCGCGTGTGTTCGTAGGTGTTCGCAGTTGTTGGCGTCTGCCCGCGAACACCTGCGAACACCCGATATCACCCGTGAACACCGGCGAACAACTGCAAACGATAACCCGCGAACCTACGAATAATTTGTAAGTACTGTTGTCGAGTTGTAATTATAATAAATTCAAATAGATTATTTTTAAATTATGTAACGAATGACACGAAGGCCTTCATAATTAAATTCAGGTTATCTTCCCAGTGTTCGCGGGGTGTCGCAGGTGTTCGCGGTTGTTCGCAGGTGCGAGAAACCTGCGAACAACGTGCAAGATCCGGGAACACTTGTTGACGCCCATTTACAGACACATGCATACATGCTGGCGAACACGGCGAACATTCTTCATCATTTCTCATAACTTTAAAAAAAAAAAAAATTTCACTTTTACAATTTCAAATGTAATATTCCATCACAAGTAACATGCATGTTTTATATCCACACTCGTACAGGAGGATATCGGCAAGAACGCCTTGTTGTGACCTAGTTTGTGGCATCGAAGTACATTTGCGTTTCAATTTCCAGAGTCCGTTGACTCTATTCTTGCCTTTCTCCTTCTCCCGCTGAAGCACTGCGCAGGTGGCATTATGGGTTTTGTTTCGTCTCGATCCCATGCTCACTTCTCTCATTGGTCGTGATAATCCACTGTCAAGCGGAACGGTAATTAGAGGTCCTTAAAAAATACATCACAATAATTCGTATGGATTTAATTTTGCCGATGAAATAAGCGACGAGGAATGACGACAAGGCAATCCGAATGCGTCCCTGCATGAGCAAGTCCAGTTGTGCAGGTTAACCACATTGCAACTATATTCATCCTCAACTTGAAATTCTAACATCGGAAGCCCTCTGTACGGAAAGAAACTTCGATCGTTTAAGATTTTTCTCGAATATCTCTTGCTTTCTTGGAGTTAGTTCTGTATTCCATGATGAACAAGCTATTCTGCGTTTGTAGAAATACTCTGAGCACTTTTTTCTTGTTGCTTCGACAAGTTTGCAAATTGGCAACTGCGGCATTTCTTCATTACGGAGTTCAATGCTCTCGGCAACAGTATGTGCTTAACATCCCATAACCTATGAAACATCCAATGACGAAGCTTTAGAAAAGAAGGAATTCGCTGGTGTACGCGTGTGTTCGCGAGTGTTCGCGGCTGTTCGCAGGTGTTCGCGGGTGATCGCGAACAGCTGCAAAAAGCTACGAACACTTCGCGAACACCTGCGGGACCATAAGTAAAAACGTTACATACATAAAATCTTATCCTTTTGTTAGTGAAGTAAGCATTTGCCCATTTTTCTTTAGGAATCTCATTAATAGAATTTTGATTCATCGTGTTCCTTAAAATCTTGCACATCACTTGCTGAAATGCCCCTCTGTTCGAGCTCTTAACAGCAGCCCAGAATAATTTAGCTGCTAATTTGTCTTCGTTTTTCAACAAAATAGACTTTTTGGACATATGAACAAATGCAGTAAGAAATGATGCATTCTGGAAAAACCTCTTGAACAACATCGCCATCTTTAGATACAGTCCGCGCATCCTATTGTAATAAATCCACAGTGGCTGGGCTATGTATCCGACCGATTTCCTTAGCAATTCTAGGAACCACTTCCATGTGTCTTCTTTTCCAATTTCAACACATCGAATGCAAGGGAAGTAAATGGTTGTTACCGTCCCCGCTGTTGCCATCATCAAGCCAGCTCGGGGTATTTCCCCGAAGATGAAAACGTTCGACCAGACCGATGATGGCGGAATTGTCTTGCCGGGAAAGATCTTTTGCACGCTCCGAAAGACCAATGAACTGTGAAAAGGCAGTCCTATGCATTTCAAAGCAACGTCGTTGTCAATATCCAGCAATCTTATTTCTCTCATTAGTGGTCTTAAGTCATTAAAAGAATCTTCAAAATTTCCACGAATGTGATCAAGTGCCCTTTCTTTTCCCTTATATGCCAGCCAATACGAGCACTCGTAACCGTACTTACTTCGAATATCTGTCATTATCATTTTTGGCGTATATCTTCATCTTCACGTAATTGATCAACAATTTCCCGCTGTAGTGTAGTAAACTGTATTACCTTATATACAATAAATAAAATAAGAATAATAAAAATCTTTGTTCATCGGTGTTCGCGGGTGTTCGCAGGTGTTCGCGGGTGTTCGCGTGTGTTCGCAGGTGTTCATCGGTGTCCAAAGGTTTCGCGTCTGTTTGCCGCTGTTCTCGAGTTCCTGGGTGTTCGCCGGTGTCGCAAGGTGATACGCGTTCTGTTTTGGAGGGTTTTCCGATGGTCACCTGTGAAAGATTGCGAATACGCGCGAACAACTGCGAACACTCGCGAACACCGGTAAACAGACACGAACAGGTGCGAACACCTGCGAACAGCTGCGAACAGGTGCGAACACTTTTGAACACATGTATATAGATGTTTAAATTGTAGAAAAATAATATTGATTTAACATTTCTTACAAGCTATCACTTGCCTGCTACATCTGCTTGTGTTTACGTTCAATGAGTGGTCCGCATGTATGTTTATCCACAAGATTTGTCACTATGAACTCCTCTGTTCCTCTAACTTTTCTTGCTTCGCATCTCCAGTTGCATTCGTCTTTCCGGCATTTGACGACGATTTTTTCAGCTCTGGTTTTCACAGGTTTTGTTTCGAAATGCTCCTGAGTGCATGCAGTTGAAATGAATTGCTTGAATTTTCTCGACTACAGAAAGTTGTCCAAATCATCAGATTTGGCAGATCGTGTGTCTTCGTCTTCAAGAGGAGGACATCCACCTCTGAATGTTGAGTTTGAGGGTAAGGGTCCAGCTCGCTTGCGTTCCATGTCGGGTGGTGTTTGAAGGATATGGGATTTCAACTTCGTTTTCTGTCCGAAACGCATCATATGCCATATACAAATCTATCATCATGATCATATTCCTTCGACTTCCTTGCTACTTCGCCGTTGCGCCATTTCTTCGTCATCAGTGTCTTCTCCTCGCGCATTTCACGCCCTGCGAGCACATGGGAAGTTCCGGAGTCGAGACGTCCGTTTCTAATAATTAAAGGATGGTGGAATGGAGAGAAGTAAGAGGATGGAATTTTCCTATTCGATGATGAAATGAGAGTTGTTATCCGCCGATATTTTTGGAGCTTTACTAGCAGAGGAAGAAAGAGACGCGCGAGCTTGGTAATAGAGACGATGAATAAGCGCGGACTGGATTAAAACACCGTAGAAAAAGCGGGAAAGATGGGCGGGAAGTCGGTCGACGCGACGGTGACGCGACAGCGAACAGCGAGCGGTTTTGGAGAACGCGGGGTAAAAAGAAGGCGAGAGCATTTTGGTCATTTCACAGCTCAAAGGGGCGCGATTCACTTAAAATTGAAGAGGGGGGCCCTGTTTGCCAAATAAGGGTTAAGGGGGGGGGAGTTGCCAAATTTGCCTTACTTTTAATTGTCCAATTCACTCTCCTATCTTAAAATAGCGGTAAAAAAAAAAAAAATTATCCTGTCATTTTCAAGCAAGTTCCACAAAAATACTTCTTACTTTTACACTTCTAACTGTAACAAAATATTTTGATTGTTTTCACTTTTACGAAATTGGACAAAATACTTCTCACTAATCAAACAAACTTGACAAAATACCTAGGAAATATTGACATACCGAAATTTTATTTCATACAATGTCTGATACGAATGCATCGCGGATACAGGCGGACATATGTTGTACACAGCAGAGAATGTCCGAAATTCAAAAAAAAATAAATCGGACATACGTGTCTGATTTTTTTTTTAATTTTTTAAAACATATTATTTTAATATAGAGAAATAAAATACCATATAATACTCAGATATTATATTTTTTTTCTTTATTTTTGTTCATGGAATCAGACTCTTACTGTTTAAATTTGTCTAAATTACGTAAAATATTATATTACTTATGATTTTGGTTATTGAAAGTTATTATATTTTAGATGTTCAAATAATAAATATAAGTTATTTTTTAATTATTTATATATTTCATATCGTGTCCCAACCGTATCTGTATCTTAGTTTTTTGAAAATTGATATGTGCATTGTCCGTGTGGTGTCGTATCTCTGTGTCCGTGTCGGTGCTTCCTTGCAAAATACTTGTTCCTTTGACATTTCTAACATCATCATATTATTAAAATATGGGCCCTTACAAAATATAATTGATGTCTAATTATATGTTCCTACAACCAAATTGTTTTACAAGGATAATGTGAAAATCATTAAGGGCATATAAACCAAAGTTTACCGTGCCGTGTCATTTCGAATTTCGATAAACTCTAAACTCGAGACGTGCCGACAGTGCCGATCGTGTCGTTTCGACTGTACCGATAATAAAATATTATTTTATTATATATTTTAATATTTTAAAGGATTTTTTATTTCAAAAAATAAAAAATTTAAAAAAAAATTAAGAGCGTGTGACCTTTGAGTTGTACCCACCGACACAATACGAGAAAAAAGCATCCATACGGCGTGAAATACCAGTCGCGCTGTATGGACAAAAAAAAAAGAAGCACCGTTATCTTTTTCATGCGAGAAAGATAAACAATTCTCCCTTACTAAAAAAAAAAAAATTTGGTCGTGCCGACTGTGCCGTGCTAACCGAAACGTCAAACTATGATATAAAGAAATCTATTTTCTAAGGAAAACTTCCACAAAATCTAATTAACATAATACCATTATGTTTTTGGCACATAGCATTCTACTTTTAAAACTCGATAACTTACAGGTCAGAGGTTTTATATATTGTTACAATATAATTGCTTTACGAAAAAGTAACCAAATGAACAAATACGTAACAACAACAACAACAACAACAATGACAGCGAATTAATAATAAAACCGAAAATAAAATAGATGAATAATTAAAAGTGAAAGCAATGTCTCATGTACTTATGATACTCGGATTCATAACGAAATAAGCATTCTCTTCTTGGTACCTCACCTACATGGTAAGCCCAACTGACTGCCGAGTGTAATGTGCTAAATCATTACCTCCTTGCTCCTCTCTTCCTCTCTCCATAGTCTGGCTAGACCTCTGCTGATGTGATTAGGGCGTCGTGATCCTTCGCCTTATCTCTAAGTGTTGTAATCCCGACTTGCTCCGATTCATTTACAGCAAATTTCCTTCAATATGATTGTCGAAAGAATTGCAGAGCATGTTCGAGACGTTGGGTCACTCACAAGGGCTTGAGCTAGATGGTTCATGGAGTCACTTATTGGGCTAAACTGAAGTATTTGGGCCAATCCAACGGTACGTGAGATATTTCGGACTGTTCTTAACATAAGATTCAAGTCCAAATTCAAGTTCGTTATAACTACTTGGACCACATTCATCTCTATTCAGCCAAAATTGAAGTCAAGCAAGATGGTTATTATATTTCTATTTTGGCTAAAATATTCATACAATGAGAAAAAAGTATTTCGCCAAACACATATTTTAAACTTTGTTACGAGATATCAAGATATTCTAAGATTTTCAAGATATTCCAAGATCTCAATATATAGAAGATATTTTAAGATTTGAAAATATTCAAGATATCTCAATATATGGCTGGACCGCTGCTCTCGATTGTGGCGGCCGCTCTCCAAATGTGGTTGCTACCGATTTTGAAAATAGGTAGAACATGAAAATGGAAACTAATTAAGAATATCATCCATGTTACCCAAAATTTTATATTTCAGGTAACAAATGTAAATAAAGGAAAAGAAAAGAAGATGGGAGACTTGCACACCGGCCATTCCAATATTTAAACTTTACGAATAAACCTCTCATTTTATCCGTTAGCTTTGACTCCCTAAAACATTTATTTAGAAATATCTTTTGAAAAAAAAAAATTCAACATAAAAGTAATAGGTTTTGGTTAGAGTTACGACTTTCATGTTAAATTTTTTTCAAAAAATATTTCTAAATAGATGTGTTGGGACTTCAAAGTGTTAGTGGATTTTAAAATCAACCCTCTAAGACTTTTGACCCTCAAAAGATCTATTTGAAAGTATTTTTAAAAAAAATATTGAGCATGAAAATTATATATCTCACTAAAATTTATAACTTTTATGTTTAAAAGTTTTTTCAAAAAATATTTATTCAAAGGTCAAAATAGCTATGACATGAACATTGAGAGAGATTTTTTGTAAGTTTAAACAAATATTAGAAAATTTTGGAGTTGATTTATATGAGTATAAAAAATTTAGGGATTGATTTGTAGTCATTCCAAAGAAGATTCGAAGGATAACGAGACAAATATGAGACTATGAGTGTGACTTAGCTAGAAATGGATATTCGGAGAAGATGAGCGAGAAGCAAAGCATGGAATTCAGTATGAATACATGTTAGTATAACTTATTTTCCATGACTGGGGACCTCCCTACTCATTTCGACGTCATTCTTTCATTATCATCTTTAGCTTAATAGCTTGCCCAAGAGTAGCTTAATTGGTAAGATAGATGACTCATAAGCTATCGCTTATGAATTCGAGTCACACACCGGTAGCTTAACGGTAAGGTAAATGAGTCACACCAGTTCCATCATTTTTAAGTATATACATATACTTAAAAGTGTTTCACGAAATAACGCATACCGTGTTTAACTCCCTGACCATGCTTCAAAAGACTGCGGTTAAAAATTATGTTCAGTAAAATATCTGGTATATATTGCAAGAATAGTTTTGCAAACGTTATATCTTAAAAAAAAAATAAAAGAAAGAAAAAAGAAAGAAAAACCTTGCCTAAGAATAGATTCGTAACACTTAGATTGGATTGTTGACAATTGATTGGAAAAATATATATGGATACTGCAGTCGAGAGTAGAGTTATATACCATGGAATCTTTTATTTTTATTTTTTTTAAAAATATATTTAAGTAAACCAAAAAAGACAAATCGTTCCCAACATTATGCATTTGTCATTTGCGACGGATGCAAAGAATCCCTATAAGCGTATGGACTGAATCTTTTATATTTGAGTCCTTCCTCATGTCAGAGTTAGAAATTAGATTCTGATATAACCCCGTTCTGGGCCGCCACGTGTCATGATGCTCACGCAGCCTGATTGAGAGAATGAGCCGGGCCCCGAAATAAAGGCTTATGATATAGACTAGTATTTACCCGAGATGGATATCGAAGCCTTTTGCTAGAACGTGTACCGACAACGGTTGACTCCCGACATACACCTCGGCAGCGACTTTGCCCGAAGCCGACATCAGCAGATTATGAGAAGTTGGACCGCCGCATCCGTGCGCGTAGAAGTCTTTGTGGTAAATCAAACCGACGCACTCTTTATGACTCCTAATAAAGACTCATTAAGGCAGGTAGTTAATGAGTCGCGGTTATAGACTATTAAATGAGGAAGCTCAAAGGTCACCTGAGCCTAGGAAAATGTCCTCCGCAGCAACTATAAAAGGCAACGAGCAACTCTGAGAGAGGGGTTGGCTGATAAATATACGGAGATACTATACTGTAAAGGGAGAAGAGAGTCGAAAGAAATCTGTATTTCTTTTTGATTTTTAGTGAAATCTTTGATTCGTTGGCGTTACGTGACAGCCCGTGGTTTTACCTTATTTTTCAAGGGTTTCCACGTGAAAATCGTCTGCGTCTTGCGTGATCTGGATCATCTCTAACGATTATCATCTGCCTGAAATCCTAATCATTACTGTTTTTTAACACTTTATTGATCGGTCGAGAACCAGCGCGATCAGATTCCAATATCGATATCGTTCGAACCTAATTGCTATCCTAAATCACATAATGACCACGACTCAGGGAATCTCTCAAAAGTTACGATAGCGGTGATAATTCTCGATGGTGGTCATTGTGAGCCAAATCAGATCAGGGTCTAATCTTGCCATAATTATTCCAAGGTGACTGTTTTTGCAAATGGTCTTCCTGTAATATTTGTTAATCTTATGGACAATAGTGACCATACACAAGCCAGACATTGGTACTGTCGTCTATGTTTGAAAGAGTGTTGAACCAATAGTTGGGACTCTCATGGCTACATAAAATAATAATTCCTGAATATCAAGTTATGTCTATTATTAATTCAGTTAGGTAAGAAAGAAAGAGAAAGCACCATATCAAACCCTCGAATTAAAAAAATACTGTAAATCAGTCCATGCTTTTGAAAATCTACAAATCAGTTTATGTTTTAGTAATTTGTAAATTACTTTTTAACTTATATATAAGTATTTAAAAAAATAAATATGATCTACAATATTATATATATATTTTTTTAAAAATTATTTCTAAATATTATTTTAAGACTTCAAAGTCTTATTGGATTAATAACTAGTTAGTTAACCCGTAAAATTTTGAAAACTCAACCCTTGTTAAGAAGTATCATTGGAAAAAAAAAGTTGAATATAATAAAAATCATGCGCTATTTTGTGAAATAGGTTGTAAAATATCCCTAATAACAGAATATAAGTTATGCTAATTTGTAACACGCAGATCCATATAGAAGCTGATAGGTAAGCGTAAAAAAAGAAGGATTTTCTAATGTGGTCTAACCTTTACCATGCGGATTTTTATTTTTAAAGATTTTATCAAGTTGGGTCTATCTCAAAACTTGTGAACAAATTAGATCCTCAATATTATTCTAAAAATTTGATGATATCTATTTATACAGTAATACCATCTTTATCGTCTGCAATATTATCTTCTATTCTGCCTAATACTACTTTATTTGGATCCTCTTGAAAAAAAAAGAAAAAGAAAACGATAAAAAAAAGGGAAAATTGCGTTTCAGCCCCTCATTTTCATTTTTGACTTTTCAGCCCCGAAACGCGTTTCTCCGCCGACGTGGCGGCGCACGCGTCCGCCACGTGGCGTTTCGGGGGCTGAATCGCGCGACCCCAAACTTAGGGGGGTTGAAACGCAATTTTCATAAAAAAAAAAGATGTTCACGCTTTTCAGCTAATTTGGACTACTTTATCATTTCCAAATTTTTTAAACAAAATTTTCTTTTAATACTTTTTTTCGCAGACGCCCAACGAATAGCTCTTTCCATCTTCTCTCTTTCTAGTTTGTCTGAGACTGAGGATTACAGCAAAACCAAGCCATAAAAGCGGTGATCTTTGTCAGCGAAGATGATCTTTTGGGCTCTCCTTATCTTCATCAGCTTCCTTTTCCAATCATAATCTCCTTTTAATTTTTCTTTTTCTTCTTTTTCTCTTTGAGGTTTCTGGTTGTTGGGTTGGATCTAAAGTATCTAGGGTTTTGAAGGCAAGAAGAATTGGCTAACCTGATCTTCCATTCCAGTCTATAAAGTTGCCATCTTTTCCCCTTTGCTCCTCTTATTACCATTCTATACTGGAGAATTTGGATCTTGATGCGATTGTAGCGATTAGTCGATCATTTCTTTGTTGTGGTAATCTATTACTTTGCTTTACTGTGATGCTTTTGCATGTACCTGTTACTTATTTTTATATTTTTCTTGGGATTCTTGGAAGGTAATTTTGTGTTTCTTAGAAAAGTTGATTTACTATTTTTTTTCAGATGCATTTTCCCTATTTTTTCCCCTATGTGAGTTGTTCGATTGTAGGATTTAACCCATTTCATCTGTTGTTTCTTCTTGCATATTTGAGTTTGATACTACTTTGGTTTGTCTATGTCTTTTTGCTGCTTTGATGTTGATAGCTTCCAGCTTTTGAACTGGACTCCCCACATTTGTTGCTGAAGTGTCTTTTCCAGATTTATTCGTTTTACTAAATCTTTTTGCTTGGTTTGTTTATTTTGTTACTGTGATCATTATGGAAGTTCATACATTATTAGCATCAGTGCTATGCTTGTGTGTTTTCTGCACGGTTTTTTTTTTATTTGTTTGTTTATTATGTTACTCATGTGATGCATTTTTTTAGCTGCAGGCTCCTAAGAGTAGATCTTGGTAATGGCTATGGGTATTTGTAGTTCAGCTATCAGTTCAGGATTTTACAGAGCTCAGTTAAACTCTGGAGCAATTTTTGGATCATTATAGTAGTGAATATTTGTGGATTTATTCTTAAATCAATGGCGTCAAAGACCGTTGCCAAAAAAGCGTCCACCTCCAACACTGAGGCAAAGTCAACAGCGCTTCAGATCCCTAAACCTACTAAGTCTGAGTCCACAAGTCCAAGAACATTGCAGAAATCTGGTAGTGAAAGTACTTTAAAGCCTACAACGAAATATGTTGTGGAGGACCAAAAGAAAGAGCCTATTGAGCCCTTGCAAGATAACTTTTCTTCAATGATGGTTAACTCCTCGGACCCCAAGAATTCTCTCAGTCCATCTGAAAATACAAAAGAAGTGCTTCAGTTGAATGGATCTGTAAAGCCAGAAGTCAATGCAGATCAGGAAAAGAAGAATTCTGCACGAAGCAGTATGAAGGATAGTTCTGCTTCAGCTAAGGTTAGCGATGGAAGCTTAACAAAAACTAGCGGGAGCGCCAAGATGAGCGATCGTCTTGACTTTGTGGAGAGTGGCAAAAGCAGCATGTGTCATCCAAGTACAAGCAGTGATGTCAGTGAAGAGAGTACCAGTAGCAGCATAACTAGCAACATTAACAAGCCTCATAAGGCTAATGATTCAAAATGGGAGGCAATACAAGCCATTCGTGTTAGAGATGGGGTTTTGGGTTTGAGCCATTTCAGGCTGCTCAGGAGGCTGGGCTGTGGTGACATAGGTAGTGTATATCTATCAGAGTTGAGCGGCACCAAGTGTTATTTTGCAATGAAGGTTATGGATAAAGCTTCTCTAGCAAGTCGTAAAAAGCTTCTTAGAGCTCAGACAGAACGAGAGATACTGCAATCCTTGGATCATCCTTTCCTTCCAACGTTATACACCCATTTTGAGACGGATAAGTTCTCATGCTTGGTGATGGAATTCTGTCCTGGAGGAGATTTGCATACCCTCCGTCAAAAACAACCTGGGAAGCATTTCACCGAGCAAGCTGTGAAGTATGCATCTTGAACTTGATTCATTTATCAAAACTAGAATTTATTTTATTACTAGTGTTAAGTAATGTTTAGTACAACATTTATGATGGCTTGCATTCCTTATGCACTTACATGTATGTATATAATGCTAATGCTTTTTCCGCACCAAGACTAACACGATTACTGTTGCTTATAATGCTGCGTAAGCCTTAAAGTACAAGAATATTTAGGTAATGCTCCTTTCTGCTATACCTTTGAATTTACTGTTGCTTATAATGCTTTTTCTACAATATTTAGGTAAGATTGACATGGTGCTTTGGTTTTATAGGAATCTTTTGATTTAAATATTGTATACAATTAGGTATATGAAGAAAGGATGTTTTTTTTTTCTATCTATTGACTTTTGTGATATCTGATGTATGAGGAAATTTCTCATATGTTTCCTTGTTCTAGTCCTTTCTCTGCCTTGTCATTAACTTGTCAAGAAGTCAAACTATAAAGGATATTGTGTTTAGTTTTTTCTCTCAGTAATGACACTTAACTATTGTAAAAATAACGGTTCAGCATAGTATACAGCTTAAAATGGGAATGAGGTCTTCAAATATCTTTCCATATGTTCATGGCCAACTTTTCAAAAGCACAACTAATAACTTAAAGCATACAATCGGAGGTTTTGTCATTAATCTCTTAAAAAATAAATAAACAAATAATCTGCTTTTGTCCTCTGGCTAATTGATTTAAAGATTGTTTTTGGTAATACATAGTGAAGCACATTATACAGAATTGTACAAAAGCAAGCAGGTTTCATTTTGTGGAGATTCAACTATCCTTTGTCAGGAGCTTTAGGTTTACATTTTACATAGTTCCATACATTTCGTAGGAGTTGTTTACAGGGATCTTTCAATAACTAGTTATTGGAGTTTGTAGAAGTGCTTATTTTAACAGAGGCTACTAACTGAGTCGAATTTCGTGGTTCCTTTTTTCGTAATGCATAGGGTGGAAGGGCTTGACTTTGAGTTTGGGTTAGCATAGGAGATGATGCGTCATGTCAATTTGTTTCAAGGATGAATATAATAGCAACTGCAAAGAGAAGATTTCTTTTTGCGTATTGATTGAACCCAGATATATGAAGGGGTATCTTGGTTGCAGCTTTGATTACAAACCAATTTCTACGGTCCTTCATATCTGGAAAGACCCTTGTCACTATTTTCAAGCTTAGGAGTTCAACATAATCCTTATTCTCAAACCCTGGGTCTTAATGTTTTGGGTGGAAAAAGTGGAGTTGATATTTATGGGAACATATCCTTGAATGCCAGATCTTAAAGTCACTCTGTGTACTACGGTAGATACTTCTGGAAAGTTTTGGTGTCTATTGCCTTCCAAAAACAAACTTCGAAGCTATAGATCTCAATGTTTTTTCTTTACAAGGAAAGCTGAGATGTTCTAGTGATGCATCCTTATATGCAAGACCACAACATTACTCTGCATTGCCACATATATATATATATATAATTTTTTTTTTTTTTAATTCCTAGAAAATTGAGGTACACCTTGTCTAACAGAAACTAACCAATTGTAGAGCAAGTAGTAGCCTCAATTTAATCTTCAATCTCATGGCTGTTGTATATCCTATGATAATAAATCTTACTGTTGACAAGCTTCTCTTGTCATGGGTTTTGGCAGAGCAGAAGAAAGATGAAAACTTAAAGTTTTCTATCTTATATTTTGTGGAAGTTGTAACAGTCTTTCATACTAATTAGAATAATGATCACTTGAGTCTATATGTTGTTAATTTCTCTTTTGTTTATTGGGAAGTACGTTAATTATCCGAAATAGTATTATGAATCTGAAACATCTTTTTATTGGCCTTCTAAATGCATTTTAGGTAAGATAATATACTAAATGGTAAATTATGGGGATTATAGAGCTGCTACAACGTATGATCGGTATTCTGGAGCAGTGGAGATTCAACTCTCTCCTAAAGATTGTCTTATCAAAATGGCTAATCATCATTTATGAATAATTTGCGTGCTGACTTTTCGGCTTCGTCTTAATGGGTATTCTGCAATTCCACATGTCTGGCAGGAGGTTGTTGGAATCATTTGCGTAGCATCTACAGTCACCTTGTAGAAAACCATTGTACGGTTTAAAGAAACAACTGAATGCAGCTTAAAGCTGTTGGCCCATAGCAACTGTTACACATTACACATTATTATTAATTTTGGCCTAAAAAATTGATTGCAACTTCATAGGTTGACAACAGTTAAAAATATAAACTGAGAAAAGTCTCACCACTATTTAAAAGATGGGGTTAGATGCGCCATTTTTCGTTTCAGATGGAAAGCTAGTAACCAGTGGATCTAGTTGCAGGATGGTGCTGCTCGGTATATTTTTGACATAGATTTACGCACAAAGTTGAGCTGAAGCCCACTTTTCCATCATAAAGTTTTGCTAATCGGCCACACTTAGTGCATGGAAAAGTCAACCAAAAATTGATCCGATATGGAGGACAAGATCTCTAACACTATGATTTTTTCCCACTCAGGCTCCAGAAGCAAAAAAGGGATAAATTCTTGAGAGTCATTCTTCCATGGCTTTCGTGGAGGTGATCTTTCCTTTGATTAAGGAACAAATAGGAATACAATTTTTAGGAAAAGTAAATATGTACTTAGGCTCCAACAAACCTTAATTTTATTTTGAATGTTTCCGCTCTTTAAAACAAAAGGTAAATATGTATCGCATGGTCAATATAGCATGGTCGGCACATGCTTGGGTCTGAATTCACATAACTCGGCTTAGTTTCAGCTCTGATAAATCTAAAATAATTGTTGCCCGAAGTTGATGGCAATAACTATCTTTTTAGCATATAGGCTTGTTGCTTGTAGCAACCGTTTCTTGTATGTACCATTGCAAAAAGATAAGGCAACGAGCAGTATGATGATTATGATGAGTCCGACTTCTGTAGAGCTTATCTTTTATACATTATATAGGAGAGGAGGAATTTGGCGTAATGGTAAAAGCTCCTGCCTAGCAATCAAAAGGTCTTGGCTTTCGAGGCATGAAAATCACTCCTGTAAGAGTAGAATATGGTCATATACATTAGGCAATAAATTATTCACCCCTTGAGAGTTTGATCTACATGTGGAAACCCTTGTGGCATTGGGTAGCTCCCTTTTTTTTACATGTGTTTTTATTAGAAAGTTCTACATACCTCGCTTGAGATGAGATCCTTCCAGAGTCAACCGGACTTGTATGCTCGAAAAGCCTGAGGTGCTTGATCTTCCCTGTTCAATCGTTCTTGCTTGCTAGATCAAAACATTTGAGACTAGAATCTGCCCTTCCATTCTTGATCGGACCACTGATCTCCTTTACTTTGTTAGTTGGTGCTAGGTTGGTAGTCTGTTTCTCTTACTTTAGTCTAACCTGTCTGTGTTTGGTTGCTTGATTTCCTACTCACATCTAGCATATGAACCAAGTGTTCCACCCCTTATCAGTTTGTATTGCATTTTCGGAAGATCTTACCCATTTGATTGTCAATGAGCAAAATGTGTTTGCAGAAGTTGTTTCTACCTGTGATCAGATGGTTAAAACTTCTTCATATGTGAATATTGCATATTTGAATTCATCTTTATGTTCATATCATTGCAGATGAGCCATAAAGAAGTTAGTAACTGTGAATAACAATGGTCTACAGTGACCGTTCAAGTTCTAACTAATTATGATCATGCAAGTTTCAAAAAAACAGTTGTTCTCGAGCTGCACATGTACTTACTTAGAAAAGTGAGGAGCTCGCAAATGTAGATATAGAAATTCTGCTAAGAACTAGAGATGAATGATCTAATTTACATATATCTCTTACTAATCTCAAGTACTGTATCATAATATACCTAGGTGATTATTTGCAGGACATAATTGTATGTTCTGGAATTTCAAATATCCTTGGTATCTTATTCATTGTTTGTTGGCGCGAAGGGGTCATATCAAATCAAATATCAGCAGGCACTAAAATCATGCTTTAGCCAAAGATATATATATATATATATATATATATATATATATATAAGAATGTCCTGTTCATCCATCTTAGTTCCTTTTTTTCAGCAAATCAGTAAATAGAACTGACCAAATATTTAGTTGTCAAAGAATCTTACAGTTATGTACAAGTTTAAAACTCGTGATAAACATTCCTTTTTGACTCGATTTCTACTGATGCAGATTCTATGTGGCTGAAGTCCTTCTTGCATTGGAATATCTCCACATGCTTGGCATAATCTATCGTGATCTGAAGCCTGAGAATGTGCTTGTCAGAGACGATGGCCACATCATGCTATCTGACTTCGACCTCTCTCTTTGTTGCACCGTCAGCCCCACCCTAATTAAGTCAACCAATCCGAACTCTGACCCTCTCCAACGGAGCAATCCTGTCTATTGCGTCCAGCCAGCATGCATTGAGCCGTCCTGCATAGCACCCTCCTGTGTAGCGCCAACAACTTGCTTTTCACCGCGCCTCTTCTCCTCCAAATCCAAGAAAGAAAAGAAGCCCAAACCTAAGCCTGAAGTTGTAAACCAGGTCAGCCCTTTACCCGAGCTCATTGCGGAGCCCACTGATGCTCGTTCAATGTCTTTTGTTGGGACACACGAGTACCTCGCCCCGGAGATTATCAAGGGTGAGGGCCATGGAAGCGCAGTGGACTGGTGGACCTTTGGGATTTTCTTATACGAGCTTTTGTTCGGGAAAACCCCTTTCAAGGGTTCGGGAAACCGTGCAACGCTCTTCAATGTGGTGGGCCAGCCGTTGAGGTTCCCTGAGGCACCCATTGTTAGTTTTGCTGCCAGAGATTTAATAAGAGGCTTGCTCGTGAAGGAGCCACAGAACCGTCTTGCTTACAAGCGTGGGGCTACAGAGATCAAACAACACCCATTCTTTGAAGGCGTTAACTGGGCATTGATACGATGCGCGACGCCGCCGGAGATCCCAAGGCCTGTGGAGCTTGAAAGGATGCCTGTGCCTACGCCTTCAACTAGCGAGAAGGCCCCTCCTCCAGCCAGTCAGAAAGGTTCGGATAATTATCTTGAATTTGATTTCTTTTAACAATTTTGTTTATTGACTGGATTGTCGTTTAGTTGTGGAACAGGAAAGTTGTAGATTAGCAGTCATTTTCTTGTGTTGATTGTAAGATGTATGGTGTCGATGCTGCTGCTACTCTTTTCATGTCAAATTTTAGGTCCAAATATGTACTATGGTAATTTCAGAGTTATTACCTGTCTGGTAGCATCTTATTTCCTTGATTATCTGTGAATCTCTAAAGATCTTCTGTGTTCCTGTTCAAGATACATCTTACTCTTATCACTTCCGTCCCGTATATATTCATCTTTTTCGATCTTTGTCCTTCTTTCATTCATATTCATTGATTTTGATGTTTTTTCTTCTTTTATTCATGCCAAGTTATGATTCTGAATTAACAGAAGCTGTTTGAAAATTTTGAACTTGCTCAAACAAATGGCAAATTATCCTGATCCTGCAACAAGTTTAGCATTATATTTTGCCCCAAAATAAAAAACCAGAGCAAATAAGCAAACAAAATCCGTTATTTAAACGTCATGGTCTAGGATTAAACTTGCCTCGATCTTTTTAGTGAGGGTCTAATACTTTTAGTAAAGGTTAAACTTGTTGAGAGATCAAATATTAACTGAAACAGGATCCTCTGTCCACGTTTTCCTCTGTCTCCATTTTTTAAAAAGATATGCATATATATATTTTTTGAAAAAAAATCCTTAATATGTAAATTGTATGTTTTGATTAAATATATAATTTTTATCGAAATGTTTTTTTTAGAAAAATACTTTTAAATAAATTTTATGGTGCTCCAAAATCTTAATGTCTTAACGGATTTTAAAAATTATTTTTAAAATTTATTAATATTTTAGAGCTCATAACATCTATTAGAAATATTTTTAAAAAAGCTTTCAATATTAAAATTATAGATTTTAGTAAAATCTATATTTTTATATTAACTTTTTTTTTTTTAAAAAAAATGCATGTATGTATTTTTGGGATGTGGAGGTTGGAGGGCGGAACAGGGAACCGAGCTAGAGGATTTATATCCATATTAATTTGCCTTGATTTTGTACAAGAAGTTATTATTTGGAGGAGTTGCATATCAGCCTCTCGTTTTTCTGAATTTTGCGTCGCGTCAGTGCGTTTTTCCGTTTTTTCAAGATTAACATGTAAAGTTTCTGAAAAATGAGAGCTGATACATAATTTTTTTTATTTTTTTAGGAAAAAAAAGCTTTTTAATGTTATTCATAGTAAAAAGTTCAAGGGAATTCAATAGAATGATGAAGAAAATGCTATTTTGGGTCGCTCCACCAGTCGCTTCCTTCAGATAATGACTAGTGCTCCTTGGTGAGGCACAATGTAATTTTCTTTTAGGAACAATGATACAATACATACTGCGCGCCAAGTATTATTATTCATAATGCAATAAAAACCAAAAAAAAAAAAAAGATATTTTGTTGAAAAATCCCTACATTTCAAAACTGATTCAAATTTGTCTTTTTTATAATAAAAAAAAACATAAAAAAATTATTCCCAAAAATATATTTGTACAAGTGTTGTAAACATATTTGAATACGAAAAACATATATTTATATGCTTTAAAATTTTCAATTCGAAGTTTTTTTTAGATGGATATTTTAAGAATCCGTTTTGTAACCGGTATATATTTTGGACCTTAATATTGCTATTCAGATTTTTTTTTTAAAGAAAAACTTCAATACACAAATGGCAAAGTACATCAAAAAAAAAAAAAAAAATTATATTCAAATAATTTTTTATCTTTAAAATTGCTATTTAGACTAATTTTTTTAAAAAATTCAATACAAACGTGGCAAAGCTCATCAAATTTTTTTTTTTTTGTATTCCAACAATTTAAAAAAAATGCTTATTTGATATATATATAAAGGGGAGGAGGGGGGGGGGGGGGGGGGGGAGGGGGGGGGGGGGGGGGGGGGGGGGGGGGGGGGGGGGGGGGGGGGGGGGGGGGGGGGGGGGGAGGGAGGGGGGGGGGGGGGGGGGGGGGGGGGGGGGGGGGGGGAGGAATCTTTGAATCTTGTACTAGTTGTAAATGATTATTGTTATGGTCCGAGGCAAACCCCAAAGAGGGGGGGGTGAATTGGATTTTCATAAAATTTAATAAATTAGTAATGAGCTTGGTCAACAAATAAATAACAAAAATTCAAACAAAAACAATTTAATAAGATTACAAGTAAGTATAGAGTTTAGAAATCAACGCAAGATTTAGTAGTGGTTCGGCAAGCCGCCTACGTCCACTTCCTTGCTCTTCACCGAGGTCTTTGGTTTCCCATATTCGTATCAAGATTAGCGGGCGTCGATCAATGCCGGTTACAAATCTCCACTTTTACTCGGGACGAAGTGGACAACCCCTACAATCACTCTTTTCCTCTTTTGCGCAAGAGGAACCGCGATACAATAAGAGTTGATTTTAACAATAGTAAAGCACAAACCAAATTCTCTTCACTTAAATAGCCTCTAAAGAAAACAAGGGAGATATTGGGTTTGAATCTAAGTTCACTAGTAAGGCTCAAGATCACTTTTAAAGAGTATAAAAATCACTTAGAGAGCTCAAGAATGCAATGGAAAAGTTGTCTCCACCGATTGGAAGTGATGGAATATATATAGGTTGCTCTCAACGGATTAAATAACGGCTAGTTTTTCGAAACTTTCGGTCGACCGTATTACACTTTCGGTCGACCGAAAGAGCTCTCTGTATTAGCTATACTTGTTTCTGCCATTTTCCGGTCGACCGCAAATTGCCGTCCGGTCGACCGAACTTATCAGTAAGGCATTTGCAGAAACGATTCGGTCGACCGGATGACTATTTCGGTCGACCGGAATAGCTCTCTGTACAGCTTTTAAGTTTCAGAAAAATAATTTGTTATTTATTTAAAACATTTTTAACCCAAAAGCACTTTTAATCAGAGCTCACTATAAAAAACTTATATTCAACTCTAGAAATTATAAAATAACACTCCATAAAATTTTTTAACGAAAATTTCTTCTTCGTGTTCTTTCGGTGTTGCTCTTTAGAAGTTGAATCTTCAAAGGTTGTTCCAAGAGCTACAAAGAATTTCCTTCATCATATTGACTTCAACATTATCCGCACTTGCTTATTGACCATCCATATTCGCTATATTTGTTGAATTTGCATATTCGCCTCATATGGAGTTTCTTGAACCTATCTTCAACACTTGGTAACAATTAGTTTATAAGTGTTTATCTAAATAGTTTGTATCATCAAAATTATTATTTTAAACCTTGAGGCCAACAATCTCCCCCTTTTTGATGATGACAAACTATTTGGTAAACCTTTCACAAGTAATGCTCAACAACTATGTTATGCATAACTTCTAATAAAGATCAATCAAACTTTACTCCCCCTTTCATTTCCAATTTATGCATTCATATAGTATTCTCAATTCATGCATACCACATAATCATATAATGTTCTCAATTCATGCATACCACATAATTTGTGGTTTTCTTCTCCCCCTTTTGGATCATCAAAAAGACGGCATAGTATAACATATCCAAGCCATGCGAAGAGTATAACATAATCATATAATCATATGCATAGCATAACATAACATAGCACAAAGTTCGCAACGAAATATAAAGTCTACAACAAGAACAAGGATATAATGTTTAAAACATACAACATAACATAGTTACTTCCAAAAGAAGACATACTACAACCTATGTTAGAGTCACAACATAAAACATACAATCATAGAGAACATAGTCAAGATCAAGCATCGGGTGGTGGTGGTGGAAAACGCATGGCCCTCATCCATTCCATCATGTGTCCCATCGAGTCCTCAATGCGTCCTAATGTGCCGGTTTGAGCATCAACGGAGTTCCGAAGATAACCAAGTTCTTGATCATGCCGTTCTTGATGCTCCCGGATGTGGGTAAGATCATTTTGAACTTGTCGAAGTGTCGCCCTTATGTCGAGATCATCGTCGCCTTCATTATGCTCATGTCCACCTTCTTCTTCCTCAACTACGGCATGACGAGGTGGAGGCTGAGCACCACCAGGACGAGGAACAAATTCATTTACGTCATCATTCCACCGATAACCCATTAAATGAATTTGTCGCAAATTGAACACATCAAAGGATGTAGGAGGAAGTAGGTCATCATGAGAGGGTTGAATATTAAAATTCTCATGAAAGATTTTGGAGAGGAAATCTCCGTAGGGAAAGGATCGACGCCTATTTGCTTGAATGGTGCCCATATAACTCATCATGATAGAGCCAAAATTCATTCTTTGATTATTAAGAAGCATATAGAGGATATATTGATGCATATAATGGACTTCATCATAATGTCTCGGCACTAGGGAGGATAGTGTGAGATATGAATTTGTGTAGTCACACATTTGAAGTTCTTAGATTAATTGCACGACCGGGAATTTGTGTGCCAAAGAGAAAATTGGATACGTCATTACGATTGAGTTCAGTATGCTCCCAATTATGAGTAGCAAAATATTCATCACCGGTATTGGGCACTCCTAAAAATTCGTTAAGTTGACTTTGAGTAAATGAAATCGTTCTGCCAAAGAGATTAGCTTCGACAAAACGCTCCTCATTAATACCGAATGCTGCAGTGAAATAGAAAGCTCTAACAAGATTGGGAAAAGAGGCATGAATACAAGAAATGAGAGGTTCCCAACCTTGATACACAAAGAATTGCCTAAGACCTAGTTGTGAAATGTCCGGACTAAGAGTTTGTGACCGAGTAACTTTACGAGAACTACAAGATTCATTGAATCGTTCCATATCAAAGTTAGAGCTAGATGTGCGATGAGTACGCCGACGACCCGGTCCGGCCTCGGGTTGTGAGGAACTACCGACATTGGCATGCTTCATGCGTTTGGGAGCCATGTATACAATATATGTATATATCACAAAATCTAAGGTTTGAGTGAGATTTGACAAGATGAAGTATTAAACCCTAGAGTTGGATAGATCACAATGTAGGTCAAGATCTTAGATTAGGTTTGAAATGAAGATAGAGAATCACTTGATCTTACCAAGGAGATGTAGATTCAAGCTTGGAACCACGAATTTAGAAGGATCAAACCATGGAGGAGATGTAGATTCAAGCTTGGAACCACGAATTTAGAAGGATCAAACCATGGAGGAGAAGGAGCTCACGGCGCACTTCAGAGAGGAGAGTGAGGTGTTTTGAAAAAAAAAGGGTCGGGTAAGGGCAAGTGTTTTAAAACCGAGACTTTCGGTCGACCGGATAATAAATTCGGTCGACCGAAATTTGATAAATTTTCTCTGTAGTGAATCCGGTCGACCGCAGAACATTTCGGTCGACCGAAATGTTCCAGATGAGTTAAATAAGCCCATCAATATTAAATTCAAAAACTAAGCATTCAAGTCAAGCATTCCTAGTTCTCTTCTAATCAAACAAAATTGATCTTCACATAGAGGTTTGGTAAAAATATCAGCTAATTGGCGTTCGGTATCGATGTGTTCAATACTAACATCACCGTTTTGCACATGATCCCTAATAAAGTGATGTCTAATGTCAATATGTTTAGATCTAGAATGATATACAGGATTTTTAGTCAAACATATTGCACTAGTATTGTCACACTTAATAGGCACATTTCTCAATTTTAAACCATAATCAAGCAAAGTGTGTTGCATCCATAGGATTTGAGCACATATACTACCGGCCGCAACATATTCGGCTTCGGCGGTAGAGAGAGCAACCGAGTTTTGTTTCTTGGAACTCCAAGTAACAAGAGAGTGTCCCAAGAAGCCAAGTTCCCACTAGTGCTCTTTCTATCAACTCTAAACTGGCAAAGTCCGCATCACAATATCCAACAAGATAAAAAACATCACATTTTGGATAAAAAAAGCCAAGTTCGCGAGTACCATTCAAATATTTAAAAATGCGTTTTACGGCTATGAGATGCGATTCTTTTGGACACGATTGAAACCTAGCACATAAGCATACACTAAACATGATATCCGGCCTACTTGCGGTTAAGTAGAGTAAGCTTCCGATCATACCTCTATATAGCTTTATATCGACGGGCGTACCGGATTCATCTTTGTCTAGCTTGGCGGAGGTACTCATAGGTGTCCCAATGTGCTTGGCGTTCTCCATTCCAAACTTCTTTAGAAGCTCCTTAGTGTACTTGGATTGATTTATAAAGATTCCTTCTTTAGTTTGCTTGATTTGAATCCAAGGAAAAGTTAAGCTTCCCCCATCATGCTCATCTCAAAGTTCAGTCTTGCATGCACTTAGCAAAACTCTCACACAAGTTTTCATTAGTACATAACCAAATATAATGTCATCCACATATATTTGTATGATAATAAAGTCTAAGTTATGATTTTTGATAAACAATGTGGTGTCAACTTTTCCCACCGAAAAATCTTTTTCAATTAAAAATCGTGAAAGTCTCTCATACCAAGCTCTAGGAGCTTGTTTCAAACCCATATAAAGGCCTTTTTTTAAGTTTTAATAAAACATATTTGGAAACAAGTGATTTTCAAACCCCGGGGGTTGCTCGACATAAACTTCTTCGGAAATAAAACCATTTAAAAAAGCACTTTTTACATCCATTTGAAAAAGCTTAAAATTTTTGTAGCAAGCAAAGGCAAGAAAGATACGAATGGCTTCAAGACGTGCAACAGGAGCAAAAGTTTCATCAAAATCAATACCTTCTTCTTGGTTGAAACCTTGAGCCACTAATCTAGCTTTGTTTCTAACCACTACTCCGGATTCATCTAATTTGTTCCTAAAGACCCATTTTGTGCCAATTATCGAGTGATCACAAGGTCTAGGAACTAACTCCCAAACTTTATTACGCTCACATTGATTTTAGGTTCCTCTTGCATAGCAAGCATCCAACTTTCATAATTTTGAGCCTCATTAAAATTTTTGGGTTCAATTTGTGAAAGAAAAGCCAAATTTGCACAAGCATTTTTAGTAGAGGATCTAGTAGTTACCCCTTGACTTGGATTACCTATAATAAGATCATTTGGATGATGCGTGGCATATCTCCATTCTTTCGGTAGATCGTCATGTCTCATTGGATGTATTTGAAAGTCTTATAACCGTTGATCTTCATGGTCCACAACTATGACATCATTTTCTTTATCATGAATGTTTGTATGGCTCATTTCTCTAGAGATGGTCTCTTCATCATCAACATCTATGCACTTGCTTTGAGGGGGGTTAGATTCATCAAATACCACATGAATGGACTCTTCAGGTACAAGAGTCCTATTAAAAACTCGATAAGCCTTAGAGGTACTTGAGTACTCCAAAAATATTCCTTCATCACTTTTTGCATCAAATTTATCTAGATTGTCTTTACCATTATTTAAGATGTAGCATTTGCAACCAAATGGTTTGAAGTAGGCAATATTAGGCTTTTTCCCGTTTATAGAGCTCAAATGGAGTTTTCTTGAGGATGGGCCTAATCATTGCTCTATTTATAATATAGCAAGCGGTGTTCACGGCTTCGGCCCAAAAATCATTTGTGGGTAAATTTTGTTGCACATTAACATGGTTCTGCCATCCTCCACAAAGGTACTCTATTTCTTCCTTTCGGCCTACCCCATTTTGTTGGGGGGTTCTTGGAGCCGAAAAGGTATGAGTAAAATCATGTTTATTACAAAACTCACCAAAACAGTGGTTTTTCAAATGTCTGCCATGGTCCACGTTCTAATGTAGAAATAGTGTAGCCTTTTTCATTTTGAATTTTCCTACAAAGAGTGATGAAGGCATCCGTAGCTTCCGTTTTTAATGTGCACAGAAAAAATACCCAGTAATAGTCTAGAATAATCATCTACAATTACAAAAGCCAATAATGCTTACCACCTAAGCTAGTGGTTTGAGTTGGACCGAATAAATCAAGATGTAATAGTTGTAGTGGCCTAGAGGTGGAACTTCATCTTTTGATTGAAGGATTCTCTAGTTTGCTTGCCCTTAATACATGCATCACATATTTTGTCCTTTTCAAAAGTTCATCTTGGGCAAACCTTTACTAGATCATACTTCATTAATTTTTGTAATTACACTCATAACTTGGCATGACCTAAGTCTTCTAGCCACATCGCAACTATCTTCATTTGACTTGCCAACAAGGCAAAATGTTTATTTGTCAAGTAGTTCGTCTTAGATATATAACATAAATTACTTGTCTTTGTCCAATAAATGTGTAACAACAAGTGTAAGTCAATGATTCGACAACCACACAATGAGTTGACTCAAACACAACCTTATAGCCTTTGTCACATAGTTGACTTAAAGTTGCGCTCAGCAGATATGTAGTCCTTGTACACATAACACATTATCAATAGAGTTAGAGGGAACATTACCAATCTTACCAATACCAATGATTTTTCCTTTCGCCATTATCGTCGCAAAAGTAACAAGGTCCCCATCTTTGGATTTAGGGAACTAAATTGTGCTTTGTCTCCGTCATATGCTTGAGCATCCACTATCCATGTACATTTGCTCCTTGTAGCTTCAAAGACATATCTATAAGGAAAGAAAAATCTCTCATGATTTTTTGTTTAGGGTACGCCAAACTCGTTTGTGGGTCCTTCAATGTTAGTGAGATATTAATGTTCTTCATTGGAGACCATGTGTTCTTAGTTGTATGTGCATTCCTTTCTATAACAAACAACATTGATAAATTTGCCTTTCATTACCACAGATAGAAGCCATTGTTATACGGGAAGTAGTAGAGTAGAGCTTTTAATATGGAGAAGGTTCTACATGGTAGATGCTTTTAACAAAGAATTAGAATGTAAGATGCCTTTGTAGAGAAGAGTTTATGTGCATTTTGCCCCTTAGATGGGGTACAAATCCTAATACCTTCTTTTCTAAAGCAAGCTTTTTGCGCCCCAAGCATAGCATCCAAACATTCTCTACCACCGACAAACTTTGCAAGGGATTCATTCAAGTCATTACATTTGTTCTTCAAGCAAGCATTGTCATTTTTTAGAGCATCATTTCTTTAGAAAGATTATCAAGCTTGGATTGCATAGATAACTCATAATGGAGTTTAGCAAGCTTGAAATCACGCACTTCTAAGTTTAAGGCAACATTCTCATTTGTGACAATATTATTCTCATTTTTATATTAATCTATTCATCATGCAAGGCATCTAGATCATGCTTCATTTGTTCATTCTCACTAGATAAAGAAGACATACTCTTTTTCAAGCTAATATTTTTAGCACTAATACTTTTGAAGTTATCAAGTAATTCATCAAATGCTTCTTGTAGCTCCTCAAAAGTATATGTTAAAGAAGGTGATGAAGATACCTCATTTTGTGCTTTCAATCCTCTAAAAGCCATGAAACAAAAATTTTGGCTACTTCCTCTACTTCACTAGGCTCATTGTCGGATTCATCTTCATCGGTCCAAGCTCCATACGCTTTCTTTGAGGACTTCTTTTCTTTGGTGGTTCTTCTAAGCGGACAGTCCAACTTTATGTGACCGGATTTCTTACCGATCTATAGCAAATGAATTGTCATACTCTTAGTTGGTCTCCCTACTAATTGGCCGTTTGCTGTCTTCCAAACTCTACTCTTGTTTCTTCTTCTTGAGAAATGATTTGAACTTGCGAGATAACATGAATATCTCGTCGGAATCAAGTTCCTCCTCTTTGCTTGAATCATTTGAAGTAGAATTTGCTCTTAACGCAATTGCTTTACCCTTGGGCATATCTTCTTCATCTTTCTTGAGCTCCATCTCTTTCTTCATAAGTTTGCTTACTAAGTATGTCAAGAGTGAGCTTGTGGAAGTCCTTCCCTTTCATTGCATCAAGTCTTCGAGTAATAGAGGAGGATCAATAGTTTCATAAATCGTTTTCCACACACCGTCTTCATTTTGTTGAAAAACTCTCTGCCTAGACTCTTGAGTGGGTGGATGATTTCGGTAAATCGCTTTTCCATCTCCGAAATGGTTTCGCCTTTAATCATCTTGAAAACTTCTCAAGCTTCCATGAGAAACACTAATGCGCGGTCCTGTCAAGTTCGGTGTTGCATCGTAGGTGAGTCTTCCTAGAGAGCGATCCCAAATTCCTTGGCGGTTTTCACAATTAAATACGTTAAATTCATTTTCACCTAAGAGCAGCAATAAAGTAAATTCATACTTAAAGATTATTCTCAAAAAGTCTTGATTTCAGTTGTCATCAAGCTCATCTCCTTTTTAACAATGTCTACACCATCCACCTTTCTACTTGGTGGAGTATAGCCATTTACAATTGACCTCCATAGCTCCCTATTTTGAGATTGAATGAACACTCTCATTTTCATTCTCCAAATTCCATAGTTTGTTCCATTAAATCAGTGTGGACGACTAGATGAACGACCCTCCAACTCGAGTATAACCCCTCCGTGGTTTGCCCATAGATCTTGCCTCTGTTAGATGGTGAAAATCTAAGTAATCAAGAGACGAGGCTCTGATACCAATTGTTAGGTTCCGAGGCAAACCCAGAGGGGGGGTGAAATTGGGTTTTATAAAATTTTATAAACTAGTAATGAGCTTGGTCACAATAAATAACAAAAACTCAACCAAAAACAATTATTACGTAGTACAAGTAAGTAAATAGAGTTAGAGAAATCAAAACGCAAGATTTATAGTGGTTCGGCAAGCCGCCTAGTCACTCTCCTACCTTTCAAACCGAGGTTTGTGGTTCGCCTATTCGATCAGCTTAGCGGGCGTCGATCAGCCGGTTACAACTCCACTTTACTCGGGAGAAGTGGACAACGCTGCAATCACTCTTTCCTCTTTTGCGGGCAAGAGGAACCGCCGAATACAAATGTAGAAGTTGATTTTACAATAGTAAGCACAAACCCAAATTCTCTTCACTTAATAGCCTCTAAAGAAAACAAGGGAGATATTGGGTTTGAATCTAAAATTCAACTATAAGGCTCAAGATACTTAAAGAGTATAAAAATCACTTAGAGAGCTCAGACATGCAATGGAAAAGTGTCTCCACCGATTGGAAGTGATGGATATATATAGGTGCTCTCACAGGATTAAATACAAAACGGCTATTTTTCGAAACTTTCGGTCGACCGTATACACTTTCGGTCGACCGAAAGAGCTCTCTGTATTAGCATACTTGTTTCTGCCATGTTTTCGGTCGACCGCTAATTGGTGTCGGTCGACCGAACTTACAAGTAAGGCATTTGCAGAACGATTCGGTCCGACCGGAGTGACTATTTCGGTCGACCGGAATAGCCTCTGTACAGCTTTAAAGTTTAGAAAAAAATTAATTTTGTTATTTCTTAAAAAATTTTAACCCAAAAGCACGTTTTAATCAATGAGCCTCAGCTATAAAACTTATATTTCAAACTCTAGAAATTATAAAATAACGCTCATAATTTTAAACGAAAATTTCTTCGTGTCTTCGGTGTTGCTCTTTAGAAGTTGAATCTTCAAAGGTTGTTCCAAGAGCTACCAAAGAATTTCCTTCATCATATTGACTTCAACATTATCCGCACTTGCTTATTGACCATCCATATTCGCTATATTTGTTGAATTTGCATATTCGCCTCATATGGAGTTTCTTGAACCTATCTTCAACACTTGATAACAATTAGTTTATAAGTGTTTATCTAAATAGTTTGTATCATCAAAATCATTATTTTAAACCTTGAGGCCAACACTTATCATTCTCCAATAAATAAATTTAATTTTGAGGACACAATTTGTAGTCTAAATATAAATCTGCATTGATTTAATATCTTATGTTTCATAATTCTTAATGCATTTGAGTGATTTGGCCATCACTCAAGTTGATTTGATGAATTATGATGAATTGAAAAATAAATCATAAATAATAATTTTAGTGAAACATACCACAAAGTGACGTAAAAATAGAGATATTTACGTATAGTTCGTGCAGCAAATGAAGTCCCTGATAATTACCATATTTTTTTCTATCAACTTGCATAGAGATATAGTAAGTTGATATGAGATAACAATATTTAATATATCTCAAGAGAGAATATTAAATAATAGGAGGACTTGCTGGAAATTAAATCAACATTGTTCTAGATGCTAGATTAAAGAAATTAGATTATAATAACGACTATAAATTGTATATCTTAACTTTTAGAGAATTTGATATATTTAAATTACATCTACTATTAATTCAATTTTGTAGTTAAATAAAATCAGAATTAACTTAGGTCATTCTCAATAAATTCAACTCACAATTTATTACTTGAACGTCTAGTATACTTGCTAAAATTTCACACATCAAAATAGTTATTCATCAAGCAAAATTGTGATTCTTTCCCACCTTCAATGAAGCACACACGAAAAGATTGCATACCAACATTCTATTTTTCACATGGTTTTCAGTCTAACTTTTCAAAACTACATTCCAAATTATGTTACTTCCACTCCAACAACTAAGCGGATTATAGATTCTGAGCCACATTATGTAAATCCGCTATTATCCAGTCTGAAAATTACTATACCTACTGGTTAGATACAAACTCGCCCCCTCAAAGTAGGAAGAGTTGAAGGGTCTCCGCATGCAAACCTTGACAATGTCAAGAAAGTCTATTAGCAGAATAACTCTACCAACCAACTCCTGCATACCGTTCTTAACAACTCAATCAATTAGCCACAACCACAGGATTCCAAAGCTTCCTACCCGCCAAACTCTTCCACATATTTCTAGGAATCCTCTTATAACAACTTTTGAAGCCTCCACATCATAAGCCTCTACTTCTAGATTTTTCACTATCTCAACACCTCACTTCAAGACATTTGCGTTAAGTGATTCTGAACTTTCAAAACTTCAAGAATCTTAGTCTCAAGCCTCTTCAGATCTTCTTGATAAGAGCACAACAAAGATACAAAATCTTCAACCGACTTTCAAAAATATCAATTGTCTTAATAAAGCAAAACCTCTTAAAACTGATTTTAACGTCTCCTCTAACAAAGATCACATATCGCAACCATTGAATGACAATTCAGTGAAACTTCACCCATCGATAAGATCAAATATTCATCCTGGCAACAAAATGATGCCACTTTCAAAAAGCCTTATATACATTACCTACGCATCCAGATATTCTCTTTGAAGAACGAAATCAATTTTCATCCCGAGGTTTCAGCAATCATAGCATGTATGGTTGGAATATGGATGGATGTTATTGAGTATGAAATACTCAATCTCCTTCAAGAAATGACGATGGCATAACCACCTACCAAGTCGTCTATCATGATGCAGAACTCTACATAGCTCTCATAGTCAATGAATTCACTAGTCAACTAAAAAATTGGTGTGGAACAATTACCTCAGCATGGCAAACTCATAAGCAGTAAAACAGGAAAATAGTATGCTAGTTGAAGAACTAGACTCATTTCAATTCTTACTTGCAGCGTACACCAATTCATAGGTGAACCTAAAGAAGTGCAAGCCGGTTTCACAATCATCCTTACCAATATGAGATGTCCAACACTTGGTGATTATCACCGGTATAAAGATACTTTCCTTTCCTACGTTTTGTGGTGTCCTGATTGTAATCAAGAATTCTGGAAAGAGCGTTTTATTACATGATTATATTCTCTTTTTGCACAATGCATTTACAATAAATTGCATGAGATCAGCAGAACTGATGATATTCCTTATGGGAATTCCCTTCTGGTCATTTCTTTGCCATCATCAAAGGAGGAGTTTCATTTCTTTACAATGCAATCTTCAGGCAAAATACTCTGTAGATATGAAAAGTCAGCGAAGGGAACTTGGTGACTTTTACAAAGCGTTGGCTGTGGAACAGTTCAAGCTCTCTATGACTACAAAAGGAAGGCTTATAAACGCCTTTCTAGAAACTGTTGCTATAAATGCTCTTCCAAGTATTATTATACGCACAAATCCGTTCCTTATGATTCAAAATGAAAGTTTAGAAAGCCTCAAAAACCTACCCCACAAGAACCTAAAATCTTTTGTTACAAATGTAACAAACATGATCATTTTGCCAATAAGTGTTGCTACCAAAAAATCATAAGAAAGGAAAGATCACTGAGATCTTTAGGGCTGACACGAGTATGCAAGAAAAGCTTTCCTCTCTCCTTACCACTTCGGACTCATCATATTATTTTGAAGATGAAGAGCAAGGTGCTCTCCTTTAAATTCACTTTGATGATGACGAAGAGCAAGGTGCCAATCATATTCTTCTTACTCAATTAATTCAGATAACGAACCGACAGAACTCTGAAATATCAATGTTATCAGCAGAGACAACAAAAAACTCCTTTTTGACCTCATTGAGCAAATTGATGATCTACCACAAAACATGATTATTTTCTAAAGCTCTGAGAAATTATTCTCAAAGAGGAACAACACCATGCTGTAGAGCCGCTAAATATATCAAACATGTTGTAGAGCCGCTAAATCTGTCCAAAAAAAAAAAAAAGATTTTATCAATATTCTATTCCCTTTTGTCCAATTCTCATGATTTACATACTAAGGTCACTTATCTCAAAACGTAAATTAAGGAATTGTACTCAAAAAATTCAAACTCTGAATATCAATAACTTATATACTAAAACTCGTCTTTCATTCCACCACTTCACAAAGGAAAATAAGTAGCATTCTCTTACACACCCATTATAGGTGAATCATCCACTTCATTTGAGAAATTTATCTCCACTGTCAAGGATCAATTTTCATAAATGGTAATCTCCTATTAAAATCGTTGTCGGTAATGATTTTAAATTAGATACCATTGCTCTTATAGATAGTGGTGAAAATCAAAATTGCATCACAAAATGACTAATGCCTTCCAAATACTGTGAGAAAGCCGAAGAACATCTATAGGCTTACTAATGCCTACACAACAATAAAAACTTACTTTTGAAATATCATCATCTTAGTAGAAGATTCTCAGGAAGACGTTATCCTAGGAACCTCTTTCTTTACTCAAATCTATCATTTTCATGTTTATCAACAAGGACTTTCTACAACTCTCTTAGACAAGACTATAACCTTCAAATGGAAATTACCTGTTATATTTGGCTAAGGCTTAAAAAAAGGAGGGCCCAAGTAGATTGGTCGTATGGGGATAATCACACATCACCAATTCAATAGGAGAAGTTGGTTTGATATACCTAAGAGGCCTAGGTTTAAGCACCAACATGTGGATCCACCATTTTCAAAGCAATAAAAGGAACCCGGCCAATGGTTCGACCAGAGAAAGGGTGCAAGATTGATAAGTTGGGACAGGTCTGAGCTTGACAAAATTATATCAGGACAACTCTATCGCATGTACGCTAGATGTGGAGCTCAGGCGGGAGGCAGGCTAGCCGGAATGCGGTAGCAGTGGCTCGCCGCAAAAATACCATATTTCATCGACCAAGGAGAGTCTGAGTTGAGAAATCAACCGATGACCCATTCCTTACAACAAGGACGTCGTATTATAAGGTGGAAACAATATAATACCCCAGAAATTTGGACTAAGACCCAAAAAGAAGAGCCTTGGGCCCTAGGGGGCCAACTATAGATTAGTGGTATTGCGAGGGACAATCCTACATCACCAATTCAAGAGGATTGACATAGCTGGGAGGCCTTGGCTAAGCCAACATGTGGATTCACCCTTTTTTAAGTGAGAAAATGAACTCGACTGGTGTCAATCACATTTTTATTTGGTATACCTTTTTTATATGACAAAAAGGGGGAGAATGGGCTTGATTTGTATATCTTATGTCTTTTATACATTTTTGTATTGTTTTGTGATTATTCAAGCTAGAGTTTTGTCATCATCAAAAAGGGGAAGATTGTTGGCCCTAATGAGATTTTAATGATAACAAAATAATTAGTAAAAGTTTACTAATAAATTTGTTCAAGATTTAATGATTTTAGGTGTCTAGCTCAACATACCGAAAATGACCGAAATGAGGAAATCACATCTACGAGCTTCATCACTCAAAAGAACAAACTTGGAGGAGCTTAACAAGCCTAGAGAAGATGGATGAAGTGTTGTAAACGCATCGGTGGCACGAAGAACTCAAGAAAAGATTTTTACGAAGACGTAGGCGAATCGAAACTCTAGGAAATTTAATGTATTTATAATTTTATGAGAACGTTTTGTATTCACTAGTACTAGATATATAGATTTAGAGTTAAGATCAAAATTTGGAGTGATTTAGAGGCCGAAATCAAAAGTTACATAATCTCTATATCATTCTAAACACAAGAGATTTTTCGGTCGACTGCAGACTTTTTCAGTCAACCAGTCATTCTGACGACTTTTTTGAAACGCATAAACTGATAAGTTCGATCGACCGAAAATTCGTAGAACTAGTCGTTTATAGCCGTTGGAAGCGAAAATTATAAATAGGGGATGAATTGTTTCGGCCAAAACCAATCCTTACATTTGCCAAAATATTTTTCTGTCCCTAGAGAGGTTCCAACACCCACTTGGAACATTTAGTTTGAGCTTAACTTGCAAATTCATAAATCTAACCCTAAACCTCTTGTCTACCATTGAGTGATCTTATAGAAAGGTTGTAATTTGGGTTTTAGGTTTTATTTTCTTTGTGAGAAGATTGTTAAGATTGCTTGGTGAGCCACAAAACCAAGAGAAACAGGTTGCTAGGAAAACCGCTAAAACCTAGATGAGTCCGCAAAACCGAGGGATACAGATTATAGCTTAGCCGCGAAAAGCTAGTTGTAACGGTTTGATAGACACCCGGAAGTCTATCCTCTAGTGGATTATAGCAAGCCCTCAAGGAGGCAAGAGAGTGGACGTAGGCGGGGTTTCGCCGAACCACTATAAATCTCGGTTTGATCTTTACTTTTATATTCACTTGAGTGTACGCTAGGACTTAATTGTTATATACACTTGTATGATTAGAGCTTGATTATTGATTAGAGCTAAATCTTGCTTAGATTGATCAATCACTTAATTAGCTCTAAATATTTTTAATTACCCAATTCATCGCCCCTCTTGGAACCCAACAAAGTCTTCTTTCTCATTAAGATTTCCAAAATCATCGACATTCAGCTGCACGAGTCTCACGCCAGTCTTCATTGTGATATGCGTCACGTCCTAGATACAATCTTTTATCCAAGTCTTGTTCTTTTTCTTCTTGCTCCAATCAATGCTGCCATCATCTTCTTCTTCATCCTGCTAGCTAATCTCTGTCCTCACCAGATGAAGTTGCCAGCTAAATCGACAAATTTTCAAGAGAAGATCAAAGTCTTAGAGTAAATTAAATGAAGATGGCTTGATAGGACTGAAAGGAAACTGCCAGGAAAAAGAAAGAGGATTCTGATTGGTTGAGAGATTATGATTGAATGTATTATGGTTGTTTGATAGATTAGGTGTCAACAAAGACTGCATTGTTTATGGATTAGGATTTGGTTTATTATTCTCGACATCGCTAACAACATTAGAATGTGGTTGTTGGTAGATATTGTAATCTCTCATGATCAACAAGAAAATATCTACAAGATGAAGGCGGAGTAAAGCAGTTGACAAGAAGAGGGCGAAGACAAGCTCAAGTGCGACTAGGGAAGAGATTGGAGAGAAAAATGTGTAATGGGGAGGAAATGGGCGCGAAAAAGGACACTGGTAAGGCTTGCAATGGGATGGTGAAGTGAGTGCTACAACAACATCGGATTTACAATGTGTTTGAATTAAAAAAGCGAGGACAATTCAGCCATTTTACAAGGGGGGGGGGGGGGGGGGCACATGCAAAATGCCCTTGGTTGTTAAATATTCAAATTGAATATGTTCCCAAGAATGTTAAGATGGAGTTTTACAAACAAGGTCGATTTAGATATCTCTAAGTATATCACTAATCAGCAAGTTTTTATATTTAGCACATGAAGGAAATTATTAAATAGAAATCCAAAGACGGAAGAAAGACGACCCGAACTTGTGATGCAAATAAGTTTAGAAAATTGTTTATACTTAGCCAATAAATTTAGTGGTGCAACACTTAGGGCCTGTTTACTTCGCTCCGAACTGAAGGAACTCGCGGAACTCGGAACTCAAAACGCAGTTTCTCTGTTTACTTCGCCTCGCGAACTCGCGGAACTCAATTCTGAGTTCCGCGAGTATATAACGACGCGAGTTCGCCGACTTCCGCAGCTGCGAGCTGCGAAGTGGGCGAACTCGCGTCGTTTTCGTTCTGGATCGCGATCTCAGTTCTCGCGGACCATTCCTCTGCTACTGTAGCTCTCGGAAAGGGTTTCGCCGCGATCGATCTGCCACCTCTTCCCCGGCTGATATCCTCGCCGGCGACTTCGACGGAGGCAACGATCTAGGCGGCGGCCGATTTGTTACTCCCGTTGTCGATCCGCAGACCAAAACCCTACCCACTTGATTTCCGGCTGATTCACGGTCCCCGGCGAGGTCGACGGCGGCAATAGTGTTGTTGACGTGGAGAATCGCCTCACGTGCCACCTCCCTCGACAAACGGTCCCCCCTCAACCCTAAATTTCTAATTCGGTTGATCAAGGTATCAAAGCTTAAAATTCGTATGATTCTTTACTTTCCGGACAATTCTTTGATGGATTTGGGTAGAAAAATTATTGGGTAGTGCTTCTGCCTGGGCTACTGCTTCTATACATGCTGTGCTTGGCTATTGTCTTTGTGCTTTGCTGATACTTTGTGCTTGGCTACTGCATCCATGCTTGGCTACAAGTCTTGTGCTCCGTTACCACCCTTGTTAAGTAATTGTTGTTTACTACCATGTTGTTAATGTTGCGTAGCCACTGGTTATGTGCTTGGCTACTGGTTCTGTTGCTTGCTGGCTACTGGTTCTGTGGTTGGCTACATGGTTATGTGCTTGGTTACTACCATTGTAATTGTTGATGGGCAATGCTTCTATGCATATTGCTCGTATAGTCTTCCATCGTTTGTTCATTAAAAGTGTTGCTCTTTCATTGATATAGATGCGGAAGTAAGTCATGCATGTTGTTGTCAGTAATGCTGTTTATGCTGTCATGCTTGCTATAACGGGGATAATATATATGTGGCTTGTCGATGAAGTTAGGAACATTCCTACAGAGCCGTCTACCTATCGGCGCTTGCATAGAAATGCTAATCTCCGACTATTTGTATGGAGCATGGATAGTTGTTGTGGCATATTGAAGGATGAGCGCAAGTGCTTTTTGAATTTGGCAACAACTGTAATGAGGATCTCGACTGCCTTAGAGATACACGGCATGTCACTGTGGAGGAGCAACTTGCATATTTTTTAAATATTGTGGGACACAATCAAAGAAATAGGCTTGTACGTTCTACATTCTTTAGATCCACTCGAACAGTGAGTGTCTATGTTCGGCGAGTTCTACGTGCCATTAATGGTTTGAAGCATTTGTATATAAATCAACCAAGCACAAGTGTTCACCCAAAGATTGCTGCAAATCGTAATTGGTATCCATATTTTAAGGTAAGCGTTTGTCAATATTGACATTGGTGTTTACACAACAATAATATTCCACCTAATTTTATTTCGGATGTTGTAGGATTGTGTAGGATTAATTGATGGAACACACATCCCGACAATGGTCCCTATGCACCTCCAACCACGATTTCGTGGACGAAAGGGTATAACCCAAAATGTGTTGGCATGTTGTACACCCGATATGGAGATCACATACATATTGGCAGGTTGGGAGGGATCTGCAAATGATTTCACTGTCCTTAAAGATGCGTTAAGGCGTTACCAAATGGACTAAAGTCCCTTGAAGGTGACATAAAAACACTCTTGCGATAGGTGGTTTATTAAAGTAATTCATCGTAACTTATTAGATATATTATTTCTTGGAACCTTTATAGGAAAATTTTACCTTGTCGATGCGGGGTACACAACAATGCCTGGCTTCATTGCTCCATACAGGGGTGTGCGCTACCACCTAAAAGAAATTGAAGGGCATGCTCCCATGAACCCTAAAGAGTTATTCAACTTCCGACACTCAAGTTTGCGATCAACTATTGAAAGAACCTTTGCGTTGCTTAAGAATCGGTTCAATATTCTTGACAGCACAAAGCCAAAGTACTCACTTCCAATGCAAGTTGATATCGTGTTAGCATGTGCGGTATTACACAACTACATTTTGGGTGTTGATCCGAGTGATTCAATTAATCATGACATACATTTAAATGATGATATTGCATTTGACAATCATAATTATAGCACGCAACACGATACACAAATTTTGAGTCAAAGAGAACAACGATCAGCCAATCAAGAGTGGGTAGCAAGAAGAGATGCAATAGCTGAAGAAATGTGGGAGTTGTTATTGTTGGACTTATTATATTGTTGTTGTTTGTCTTAAATTTCATACCAATTGATTGAAAATTTTTTATTTAATAAAGGATATGTGTACGGCACTTTGAGTTTTATTCGTTTGAATGTATTGCTATTTGTAGTGTTGGACTCCATATGGAAAATAGTGGTGATTCACAAGGTACATCGTCCTCCGGGGGGAGACAACCAAGGAAAAAGTCGTCTCCCAACCATAGATGGACGGCCAAAGAAAGTGAAGCTGTAATTTTGTTCTTAGTCGAGCAAGTGAATCGGGGCATGAAAGCCGAGAAAACTTTTAAGCCTCAAGCTTTCAAAGCTGCTGCTCATTTTATCAATGCTCAATTTCATTTGAACTTGAATGATAGCCACGTGAAAAATCACTATCGGAGCCTTAAAACCCGTCTCCGCGGAACATAAGGAGATTTTTTAAGGCAAAGTTGGGCCGGTTGGGATGATGCAAAGGAAGATGTTACGTTTGAAAGTGAGAACAGGCAGATGAATTGTAAGGTATGAGAATCCATATAATATCATGTTACCTATTTTACGTTGTTTCACTTGGATTTATTAACTCAGTCGTGCTTGTATAGGCAAAGCCAAAACTGAAACATTATGTCAACCAGCCTATTGTTTTATTTGATGAACTTGAGAAGATATGTGGGGATGACGATGCTACCGGCAGCTTTAGCAAAGATGTTAACAATGACTTTGGTGAGAGTACTAATGTCGATGAAGTCCCAATGGATGTGAGTGAGAATGATCCATGATGTTCATGAATCTCCTTCGCCATGTTCGCCGAAGTGTCCCCTTAAATCTGGGCCCAGGGCCCTCAACATCTATTGGTGGTAGGGAAAAAGTTAGGTCACGTGATAGGTTGAATAGTGAATTCATGGATAAGATCTATATTGGATTGAAGGAAGTCGCTTCATCTATTGCGCAGTTGAAGGAGGACACCGTTGACGCGAAGGCACTTCTAGATGCGGTAATGGAGTTTGAGAATGAGTTCACTGAAAATCAGATTGAGAATATATATGATCATTTGGTTACGGAGGTTGCCCTAGCTCGTGGCTTTTTAGCCAAACCTCCACGAATGAGGCGTAACTGGATGATCAATTTTCTCGCATCTAGACCAAAGTGTTTCAGGCCCTTTCCATTAGTTTTAGATCCCCAATGACGTGTTATTAACATCTGGTTTACTTTGTGACTACATTTTAAATTTCCTGCACGTATTTGGTTGTGTTGTGTTATTTGCTGCTTGCTCTAAATACTATGTCAACCGACTGTATAACGTTACACTTTATAGTGTTGTATGTGATGGTTATTTGTTATGTGGTGGTTGCATGGCTGGCTCTGTGCTGGTTACTGGCTGCTCTGTTGACTGCAGGTCTTTTGCTTGCTGGCTATGTGCTGGTGACTAGTGCTTTGCTAGCTGCATCTGCTTTGCATGGCTGGCTCTGTGCTAGTTGCTGCCTCTGTTGGCTGTGCAGGTGCTTTGACTGGCTGGCTTTATGCTGGTTATAGTGCTTCTATGTGGGCTGCAGAAAGTGTGATGGATATGGCTCAGGATACTGGTTCTGTTATTGTTATCTGAAAGTGTAATGGCTTTGTGCTGGATGTTGTGCTGTGATTGTTATCTGAAATTGTGATGGCTTTGTGCTGTATGTTGGTTATGTGCTGGTTACTGATTTACCAATGCCCGTGAATTACTCCTAGCTTTCAAAATTGGTATGAGGGCAAAGAACATGCAGTCAGCCGTTTATCTCGTAACCAGCACAGAACCAGTAGCCAGCACAGAACCAGTATAATATACAAAACTTGGAGATGTTGGAGCCTAACTTGTTCCCACTATTTATAAGTGTTTGGAGCATAGATGGTTCCCATTTGGAATGCAAGATATCCCGATAATGCGCTTCGAGTATAGCACTGAGGGTTCGAGGGTCAAATAATCAACTAATTTATACTTGCATGAGAAAGTTGGAGCCTAACTTTGTGCTATTTATTCTGGCTGTGCATAGTGTATACCTGCTGGCTGTGATATATCTGCTGGCCCTGAGTATTTTATTTCTGTTGGCTATGAGTATTTCTGTGCTGGCTACTGTTCTGTGTAGGTTGTGCTTGACTAGCATGTGCTAGCTATTGAGTGTTTGCTGTCTAATGAGGTTGTGCTGACTACTGCTTATGTGCAGGCTATTGGTTCTGTCCATGGCTACTATGTGCTAGCTACTGCCTGTGTGCTAGCTACTGCCTGGTGTGCCTTCAGTGCAGGCTACAAGTTGTGTGCTATCAGGTTCTATGGTGATTTTTCAGTTTCTGCTGGCTATTTTTTGTGTGCTGGCTGTGAGATTTCTGCTGGCTTTGCAAATTCTTTTTATACCGCTCGCTGTGATAAATATCTGCTGGCTCTGAGTAATTTTTATTTGCTGGCTATGAGTATATCTGATGGCTAGTGAGTTTATATGCTGGCTTGCTGATTTATTTTTTGGCCTTTGCTGGCTATAAGTATTTTTCTTGCTGGTTTGTGAGTAGTATTATCTGATAGCTGCTGGCTGGAGTATTTAAATTTGCTGGCTGTGAGTATCTTCTGCTGGCTGTGAGTTAATTTATCTGATGCGCTGTGAGTTTATATGCTGACTTGTGAGTATTTTTTGCTGCTGGCTATAAGTATTTTTTCTGCTGGTTGTGAGTATATCTGATAGCTGCTGGCTGTGAGTATTTTAAATTTGCTGGCTGTGAGTAATTTATCTGATGGCTGTGAGTATATATACTAGCTTGAGAGTATTGTATTGCTGCTGGCTGTGAGTATTTTAACTTGCTGGCTGTTAGTATATATATGTTGGCTGTGAGTATGTATACTGGCTCTGAGTATTACTTTTGTAGCTGCTTGGCTGTGAGGTATATATGCTGGCCTATGAGTATTTTATACTGGCTGTGAGTCTATCAAATTGCTGGCTTGTGAGTATTTTTAT
>MJHO01000308.1:65226-84765 GCA_002076135.1 Xerophyta viscosa
TTTAAATTTCCGCTGCGCATCTGATGTGTTTTTGATCCCGATAACCCAACACACTATACATCATGATAGGTGTATCTATAATTTTAATACTTTTACATATTATGAGAAAATTATATGAATCCTATAATGCAGATTGATGTGATTTATTAGGTATTTTGCTAGAAGTGAGTAATTTTTTCCTTTCTAAAAATAGCACTAATTGATGACCAATTGTTGATTTTTCATAGATGCATCACCACCAAAAAATCAAATTGGACTGTTTGATGCGGTCCAGCATCGACCAATGGATTTAACAAGTCTTCATATAGTCCATTCCAAATAGGTTAAAACAGGAAATCGGACCGAAAATGATTTTTTTTCCATTATTATATCAAACTTTCTGTAAAAAGAAAGTTATTACTATATAGTTATTTGTATATTTAAATATACTTCTATCGTTATATATTATACTATTATTCAAATATATACGGTCTAATTTGTCCGGTCCGATCTGTGATCCACAGTCTGAACTGTAATGGATTTCTATCCCGGGCCGATGAATATCCCTAGCTCTAGAGGCTTGGTGGTTGTCTTGAATTGTCGTTAGGATGTTTATAATGTCATATAGAGTTTAAACTCCGTTTTGATATATTTATAGAAGAATTTGAATGGTTTATTGTTCAGGAGTACTCGTGGTTCTCTTCTTGTCTACGAAAGCAGTAAATAATCATTTATGTCGTAACAAGGTGCTACCTTTCGATTAAACTAAGATTGAAATCATCTGAATTATGAAAGGAAAGTTGAGTCCAAAATTTGTTGGTCCTTTCAGAATTACAGAACGAATTGGAAATGCAACATACAGATTGGCTCTACATGAGTAGTTGTCTCACGTCCATGATGTTTTCGACTTTTTGATGTTGCAGAAGTACTTAGGCGACCCTTCCAGCTACTTCGTTGTCGTCGCTCCCCATTCAAGGAAAACCTTACTGTTGACGACCTTCCTCGAGACGGGGGAAAGAAAGTTTTGGAGTCGCCACCTAATTTTATAAAAAATAAGAAAATCGGGATAAGGCACGTTGAGATTCTTGGGCTCGTTGTCGGTTACGTGTGGGGAAGACGGAACACCCCCACAACGCCCCTCTGAAGAGGGTACTCTTAATTAAACGGTTTATATTTTTAAAATTGGGATTCATAATTTTATTTATGAGATTTAAGTGTATGCATATATGCGATAATGCTAAGAAATTGTAAGGAAAAATAAATGTTACCGACGGCGCGTGTTTTCGTTCATTCTTAATTTTGACGTGTGAAAATATTTTTATTTTTATTTTTATTATTTTTTTATTTTTGAGATGTAAAGTTCAGATAACCACCTCACTCTAATCTCATTTTTAATTTAATTTAATTTTTTTGTTTTGGCGCCGGATAAAAGTGTTGAGATCGGTTAACCACCTCACTCTAACCCAAAAGATGTTCATAATAATTTATATTAATTAATTTTTATCTTTTGAAATTTTTATTAAGGTGTACAGATCGGTTAACCGCCTCACTCTAACTTTATTTTAAAAATATTTTAAGATTTGTCATTTTTATTACTTTTTATATTTTAAATAATTTAATAAGATGTAGAGATCGGTTAACCGCCTCACTCTAACCTTATTTTTAAAATATTTTAGGATTTGTCATTTTTATTATTTTTTATTTTAAATAATTTAATAAGGTGTAGAGATCGGTTAACCACCTCACTCTAACCTTATTTTTAAAATATTTTATGATGTTTTTGATGTTTTGAGCTATCTTTATAGCAAAAATTATGAAATTATAGCTTAAAATCCAATTAAAAATGATCAAAGTTAATTAAAAATAGATTTGGGCTACTAAATAGGTTCTTAGGACCAAAATGGCTCAGTTAGAACTGAAATGGCTCGGTCAGAATTGAAAATGGCTCGGATCATATGAAGTTGGCTCGATCGGAACGAAACCGACCGAGCCTGTTTGAAAAAGGCTCGGCACGGATTGAAACCGGGCTCAGTCGCGTCGCGAACTGGCTCGGACGCGATCGAGCCCATTAGGTCTTGCTGGACCCAGAAGCGGAACGCGTCTGGGTCGCGCTGGGGCGGACCCGAGCTTGAGCTCGGGTCCGGCGAATCGTTTTTTTTAAAACAGCTGGACCTATGTGCAAATATAAGAAACTGAGGGGTTAATCTGCATATTAACCATCTTCTTCCTCTAACTCGATTTTTGCCTGGAGCTCGCGTGGGAGCTCGCGGCCGGCGAGCTGTCGTCGCTCCGGCGGTAGCAACTCACGGCCAAACTCTCCTCTCTAGGGTTTTCGACTATTCCGAGTTCAACGGTGGTGTCAAAAAATGATTTCGACGTATGTATTTCGAGATATCGGATAATTATTTTCGGTTATCGTTTTTATTTTTTTATTTCCGCCGCCGGCGAAGCCACGGCGGTGTCCCGTCGTCTATATTGTGGCGAGATCATAATGGAATGATTTTGAGAATGTTTGGACGCGTATCTCGATTAATCGATTTTCGGTTTTTAAGTGTTTTCCGGTGATGGCGGCAGCGGCGAAGCCGTGCGACGGCGGTAAGGTCTTCGTAGATGTTCGGCGAAGCTTGTGACAAGTTGCAGTAGGCTCTCTCTCGATCTCTCTCGTTCTCTTTTTTATTTTTGTTTTTTTTTCTTTCGGCTGAAGCTCCTCTCCTTCCCCCGCTCCCGATCGCCGGCGACACCCCATATATATAGCCGCCGAGGCGCTGGCAACGTGGTGATGTCCCAGGACCTCTTCCTCCGCGCGATGAACGGTCGCGACCGCTCTCCCGGCGGCCGCTTCTCCCCCCGTTTGAATTTTTCTCCTTTTTTTCGTATTACCTAATAAATACTCTTGTTTTCTAAATTGGAAAAATGGCACCCGAGAATTTTGCAACATCTTGGGTTTTCTATCTTCTGTTTTGGGCAAATATGACCCCTCTCGTATAAATATTCGATTATTGCGACAATTTCTTATTTATGTGCGATCTGGTTAGAATTCTAAACAATCATGTACGTCCATATAGTCTCAAATTAAGCTAAAATAAATTTAATCGTATAAATTAAGATTTTAAGCTTAATCGAGTTTATCAAATAAAATATGGACGATAACTCGGACAAAATGGGGTGTCTAAAGTTGCCCCTCTTTGTTCGATCCTTCGGAGAAGGATTGGACAAAGACAAGGAGATACCACATTTTGTCTGGAGAGAGAGAACTTGAGCATAGTCATCTTATTTTCAGAATTACAGTCAAAATGTCAAAATGAGATCAGTCGTCTCACAGTGCAGCACAGTCGGCTTATGATAAAATTAAAATGAGATCAGTAATCTCGATATAAAGCATAATCGGCTAAAAGATATATTTAAAAATGAGATCAGTCTTCTCGAAGTAAAGCACAGTCGGCTAAAAGATAGATTTAAAAATGAGATCAGTCGTCTCGATGAAAAGCACAGTCGGCTAAAAATAGATTAAAAAATGAGATAAGTCGTCTCGTGATGGAACATAGTCGGTTCAAAACTCAAGGTAAAATTTGAAAATAAAACAGTTTTCTCGTGATAGAGCACAGTCGGCTCAAGGTAAAATTTGAAAAATGAGACAGTCGTCTCGTGATAGAGCACATCGGCTCAAGGAAAAATTTGAAAAATAAGACAGTGTCTCATGATGGAGTACAGTCGACTCGAGGTAAAATTTGAAGAATGAGACAGTCGTCTCGTGATATCTCGCTCAAGGAAAAATTTGAAAAATGAGACAGTCGTCTCGTGATAGAACACAGTCGGCTCAAGGTAAAATTTTAAAAAAATGAGACAGTCGTCTCGTGATAGAGCATAGTCGCTCAAGAAAAAATTTGAAAATGAGACAGTCGTCTCGTGATGTAAAAAGATTTTATGAGGACTACGCCTCAAAATGATTTTATGAGAACTACGTCTCGAAAAGATTTTATGGCGAGAACTACATTTCGTGAAAATTTTTTAGAGAACTACGTCTCAAAAGAGTTTTGATGTCAAATTTGTGATTTTTTTTTATTTTAATGATTTGTTGGTCAAAGTGAGAAAAATTTATTTTGCTAGAAGTTGATATTTGTTGTTAAAAGATTTATGCAAAAAAAGTTTTGTAAAAAGCAATTTTATGCTGTGGGTATTTGGTCATCCAGACTATTCAAAAAGTCATTACCCCGGTGTCCCTTCTTTCTTCTATTTTGTCTTTGCTTTGCTTTTCTTTTTTTGGCAGACAGTTATTTTTCAAAGTCGTCCCATCTTGTAAGCTTGTCAGCTGTTGATGTTGGAGATCAGTTTCTTCACAAATTTTTTTGAAAAGATTTGCCCCAGTGATGATTCGTCAGAGTCTTGATTAAAATTCGCTTCATTTGGTCAGAGAGTATGTTTGTGTCTTTTCTTTTTTTTTTTACGAATATGCGTCTTTCAAAACTGCCCCACCTTATAAATCTGTCAGTTGTCAATGTATATTCTATTCTAAGTTTTTTTTTTTTGATTGTCCTCCTCTGTGTCTGCTTTGCTTTGATCACTCTCAAAATTTTTGTACGAAAATTTTGCCCCAGTTTTGACGTATGTATCAACTTTCTTTAATTTGCCCCAGTTTGAGCTGGACTACTAGTTTATTTCCTTTCAAGCAAGTCATGTTAAACATCTGTTTAGTTCAAAACTAGTCGTAATATGTTTCTTTTATTCTCTTCTCAGTACATATTTGTCTTTTCCTTGATCCTCTAAGTTGAAAGAATGCAACTCCGGAGTGAATTTGGTTTAAAAATAAAATTGCCCATTTCGGGGTGGAAGCGAGTGTTTGTGTGATAAGGTGATGAATTTTGCAGAATATAATTTTCGAATGCATGTTTTGAATTTTTCACTTATCAAATGCTTAGGCCATCTTTTCAGCTTTTCGACCTAGCTGGTTTTTCCTTTTGCTATTTTATCTTTTGACGCGAGTTCCAACATGAATATTTTAGGTTACTAGATACTTTCAGCAGTGGAGTAAATATTTGCGGCATTTTTGGTCAAGTTAAATCAAGACAAATGCAGTCTTTACAATTCTACAATTTTAGTGAATGCGTTTGAGGTTCATGATAAATAGTGCAACTTTATGATTAAATTAAACTCATTCCGAGTTGTATTCCCAAATAAGAGTAGTTCTTTGAAAAAACAAAATGCAACAAAAGGAGAATTTAAGCACATATAGTGACTAGTAACGGAGCAAACATAGTCCTAACATGACTTTATTTAAAAGAAAGAGACCAAGACAGTCAGTCATCCTGGAACAAAGTTGTGTCGATATGGTCGATCCCCCCGTCAGGAGTACTGGTAGAAGCTATATTATTTGCAGTAGCCGTCGGTGTTGTGTCCACTGGGTTGATTTTTATCTTTCCAGTTTGTAGTAGTTCATATATCTTATTTCGGAGAACAAAGCAGTTTTCTGTGGAGTGACCTTGGACACCACTATGAAATTCAGAGTAAGCATTTACGTCGTACCACTTAGGAAACGGAGGCGTGAATTATCATGCCGGCATATGCGTCAACATGCCTTCCTTGACCAAATGTCGATATACTTCCAATTGGGAGACGGGCAAAGGTTCCCGAGGAGGTTGATACTGAGGAGCTCTCGGGATTTGTTGTTGAACCGGAGCTTGTGGCTGCTGAGCTGGGATCTGTTGATGCTGAACTTGATATGCTTGATTGACTTGTTGAGGTTGGTATGTATGTTGCTGAAGATGTTGATAGGGGCGATTCTGGTTGTATGCTGGAGCCTGATATTGTATAGTTGTTTGTGCAGGAACTCAATATAGTGACTGTTTGACCATTAACCTGCCCCACGATATTTTTACTTCTTTTCTCTTCTCTTGGCCTTTGCTTGTTCTTCGGTAATGATTTGAAGACACTATCAGTGCCAGCTCGATTCTTAGACCCAGCAGTAATCAGTTGATGAAGGTAGAGGTCGATGCAACAGTACGTCTTAATTTTTTCATCAAGACAAGCTCAAAGTCATAAATTCCGTCAATTAGCTTCTTTTTCAGTCATTGTAGTAGTGATCTGAGCAGCAAGATTCCTCTATCTTTGAGCGAAAAGTACGAAAGTTTTCATCCTTTTAAGGGAGTCATAAGCTTCAGTGATGGATTTGTCAGGTACTAAATCCTTGTTGTGCTGATATTGATTGAGGAGGCGTTCGCGAGATCTTTCCAGCTTTTGATTTTCGTTATTTAAATCAGGTACCAACGGATGCTGGTCCTTTTAAGACTCTCTGAAAATAGTAATCACGATCTTCTCGTTCTTGAAGATATGCCCCCATCTTGCTACAAGACATCTTTAGATGTGCACTTGGGGGTCTTCAAGTTCCATCAATAATTTTTTCGAAGTCGGAAACTTTGAAATCTTTTGGGATCTCAAGATCAGTTATAATGCAGAATTGTGCAGGATCTACTGTTCCTCTGATACATTCCAAAAGTATTCAAGGCGATTTAAGATGGTTTCTATCTTATCTTCAATTTGTTGGTTTTCAGAAGGGTTAGAGTTATGTTTCTCTTCGATACTGACAATGACTAGTATAACCGGAGGATTGGGAGACAATACCCCGTGAGTTTCTGGTTTAATTGTTGGGATGTGTTTGGGTTGATCTGGTAAGCCGTAAGGATCATACAGATTTTGTTGTGCAAGATTGTTTCTTGGGGTTGTACAGACGATTTTGTAAGATTGTTATTTTGTTCAACAAGTTGTGCCATCATTGTAGTCAAACGATCAAACTGTTTACCCATGTCATTAAGTTGTCTGCGAAGGTCTTCGTTTTCTTTCATCAACTGCTCGTTCATTTCATTGCCTGCCATTGTTGTAGAAGTGTGGCGTCGGGACCGAAGTAGATAAGGGCTTCTTTTTGCGATAGTCGTCTTGACCGTTCTTGTGTAAAGAAAATGTGTGTCAGTGATATGCAGAAATTCAATTTTCAAAAGAATGTAAAGTTTTTATTTTTGTGTTGTGAAAGGAAAAGAATTTTTTTTTAATTAAATATTTTGGGAAAAACAAAAGAAAGAAAAAAAAATTAATTTTGTGAATTTTTTTTATGGAAAGAAAAGAATTCGTTTGAAAATCTTTGTGTTTAAATGAAAAGAAAAGAAAAAACTGTCTTTGAAAAAATTCTTATTTTCTAATATTTTTTTTTGAAAAGAAAAGAATAAGAAGAAAGTTTTTTTGAACCAAAAAATTTTTGAAAAAAAAGTTTTTTTTTAGTTTATCGTTTTTTAAAAAAGAAAAAAAATTATTTGAAAAGATTTTTTTTTGTTTATCTTTTTTTTTTAAAAGAGTTTTTTTTATAAGTGTTTTTTTTGTTTATCGTTTTTTGAAAGAAAAAATTTAGTTGAAAAGATTTTTTTTTTTTTTATCTTTTTTTTTATGAAAATAATGAAAAGAAGTTATGAAAAGAAAATGTTGTTTTTTAAAAGAGATTTTTTTTGGAAAAGGAATTAAAATTTTTTGGATGTAATGAGTGTCGCTATATGAGGATATACAACTATTGGTGTCTTAAATGGCTGGTTTCTAATAGCCCGTCTTTGCTGGGGTTCCACAGGTTACCAGCGTACATAGTATGTCAGTTCTGGTACTACCCAGATAACATATAGGCTAGGCTGAAGGCTGGGTTTTACGACTACCAGTATGCATTGCACACGAGCTTCGATATTGTCCCAGATCTTAAGGCCGGGTCGAGGCCTGAGAATATGTGTATGCAAGTGATGTGTATTCAAATTGATTGCTAAAACAAATATATACACAAATATATATGCAACAATAATAAAATGATCTAAACAAAAATAAATATGCAGCAATGATATTTTATGTTCAATGATAATCCCAAACTTAAAAAATTTAAGCCATTTAATCGTAATGAGCCTGACGGGTCCCCAGCGGAGTCGCCATCTGTTGACGACCTTCCTCCAGATGGGGTAAAGAAAGTTTTGGAGTCGCCACCTAATTTTTATGGAAAATTAGAGAACCAGGATAAGGCACGTTGAGATTCTTGGGTTCGTTGTCGGTTACGTGTGGGAAAGACGGAACACCCCCACAACGCCCCTCTGAAGAGGGTACTCTTAATTAAATGGCTTATATTTTTAAAATTGGGATTCATAAATTTATTTATGAGATTTAAATGTATGCATATATGCGATAATGCTAAGAAATTGTAAGGAAAAATAAATGTTACCGACTGCGTGTGTTTTCGTTCATTCTTAATTTTGACGTGTGAAAATTATTTTATTTTTTATTTTTGAGATGTAAAGTTCGGATAACCACCTCACTCTAATCTCATTTTTAATTCAATTTAATTTAATTTAATTTTTTTTTTGCGCCGGATAAGGGTGTAGAGATCGGTTAACCGCCTCACTCTAACCCAAAAGATGTTCATGATAATTTATATTAATTAATTTTTATGTTTTGAAAAGTTTTATTAAGGTGTAGAGATCGGTTAACCGCCTCACTCTAACCCAAAAGATTTTTATGAGATTCTATATTTATTAATTTTTATGTTTTGAAATTTTTATTAAGGTGTAGAGATCGGTTAACTACCTCACTCTAACCTTATGTTAAAAATAGTTTAAGATTTGTCATTTTTATTACTTTTTATATTTTAAATAATTTAATAAGATGTAGAGATCGGTTAACCGCCTCACTCTAACCTTATTTTTAAAATATTTTAGGATTTGTCATTTTTATTATTTTTTATTGTAAATAATTTAATGAGGTGTAGAGATCGGTTAACCGCCTCACTCTAACCTTATTTTTAAAATATTTTATGATGTTTTTGATGTTTTGTGCCATCTTTATAGTTAAAAATTATGAAATTATAGCTTAAAATTCAATTAAAAATGATCAAAGCTAATTAAAAATAGATTTGGGCTACTAAATAGGTTTTTAGGACCAAAATGGCTCAGTTAGAACTGAAATGGCTCGGTCAGAATTGAAAATGGCTCGGATCATATTGAAGTTGGCTCGGTCGGAACGAAACCGACCGAGCCTCTTTGAAAAAGGCTCGGCGCGGATTGAAACTGGGCTCAGTCGCGTCGCGAACTGGCTCGGACGCGACCGAGCCCATTAGGTCTCGCTGGAACGCATCTGGGTCGCGCTGGGCCGGACCCGAGCTTGAGCTCGGGTCCGGCGAATCTTTTTTTTTTTTAATAACAGCTGGACCTATGTGCAAATATAAGACATTGAGGGGTTAATCTGCATATCAACCATCTTCTTCCTCTAACTCGATTTCTGCCTGGAGCTCGCGGCCGGCGAGCTGCCGTCGCTCCGGCGGTAGCAACTCACGGCCAAACTCTCCTTTCTAGGGGTTTCGACTATTCCGAGTGCAACGGTGGTGTCAAAAAATGATTTCGACGTATGTATTTCGAGATATCGGATAATTATTTTCGGTTATCGTTTTTATTTTTTTATTTCCGCCGCCGTGGCTCGCCGCTGGCGAAGCCACGGCGGTGTCCCGTCGTCTATATTGTGGCGAGATCTTAATGCGATGGTTTTGATAAAGTTTGGACGCGTACCTCGATTAACCGATTTTCGGTTTTTAAGTGTTTTCCGGCGATGGCGGCGGCGACGAAGCCGTGCGGCGGCGGCGACGAAGCCGTGCGGCGGCGGCGACGAAGCCGTGCGACGGCGGCAATGTCGTCGTAGATATTCGGCGAAGCGTGTGACAAGTTACAGTAGGCTCTCTCTCGTTCTCTTTTTGGTTTTTGTTTTTTTTTTTCTTTCGGCTGAAGCTCCTCTCCTTCCCCCGCTCCCGATCGCCGGCGACACCCCATATATATACCGCCGAGGCGCTGGCAACGTGGTGATGTCCCAGGACCTCTTCCTCCGCGCGATGAACGGTCGCAACCGCTTCTCCCGGCGGCCGCTTCTCCCCCCGTTTGAATTTTTCTCCTTTTTTTTTCGTATTACCTAATAAATACTCTTGTTTTCTAAATTGCAAAAATGGCACCCGAGAATTTTGCAAAACCTTGGGTTTTCTATCTTCTGTTTTGGGCAAATATGACCCCTCTCGTATAAATATTCGATTATTGCGACAATTTCTTATTTATGCGCGATCTCGTTAGAATTCTACACAATCATGTACGTCCATATAGTCTCAAATTAAGCTAAAATAAATTTAATCGTATAAATTAAGATTTTAAGCTTAAGCTAGTTTATCAAATAAAATCAGGACGATAACCCGGACAAAATGGGGTGTCTACACTTACCTATAAGGAGCGTCCGGTTTGGATTCTTGATCAGAAGGACAGGGTCTTGCGAAATAAGACTGTTCCTTTTAGTCAAGATCATTTGGCGTAGTCAGCGGTTCGATGAGGCTATCTGGGAACCTAAGGCTAACATGCGCATTTGGTTCCCTCACTTGTTCGATTCAGAGGACCGAATCTCTTATGTGGGAAGGGATGTGAGGTTTGTTGTTTACATTTGTATTTATATATGTATTATTTTGGATGTGCATATATATTTTGGTGATATTATATACATGCATGCTTGAGGGTGTCGAGGGTGAGTCACATGGGTAGTGATCTTGTCAACACGTGAGTGCGCTGGTTTACGCGCGTTGGCGTTACACGTAGTGACTTGTGTTTTGCAGAACACTTTGGTCGATCAATAGTGATTTTCAGTCGACCGATCAGAGTGGTTGAGATGTGTGTAGAGTGGTTAGCAATGTTTTGGGGTTATTTCTCTCCTCAACTCGTGTTCAGAGCTCGTGGGAAGCCCTAGCAAGTTCCCTCATTCGATTCTCCTTGCCTTCGTTTTTTTTTTTATTTCTATAAAATTTGGTTTTGTTACCCTCCCGATCATCCACTACGCGTAGATACCCTTTGATCTTACTTACGTGGTTGTTTGGCGTGTTGGGCGGTGAGATTTCCTATTTCTCGAGGTGAGCGGGATGCATTTTCGCTTGTATGATGTGTTATATGTGAAAGCATGTTTTATGTGACTTATTTTTCATGGCTAGCATGTGAAATTATGTGATTATGCTTGTATGGGTAGTTAACCCTAGCTAGCATGATTTTCCAAAATTTGACTTAAATGATAATTAATTTTATTTTTAAGCTTTTTGGGAGTTAGTATAGATATATTTAAGAAATATAGCAGTCCCAAAAGTTTGAGAAAAATATTATTTTTTCTCATATTTTGAAAAAGAATTTTTAACCGGGAAACTTATTAAAGACGTTACATTGTTTTAGATTCCTATGTATCAATGAGGGAGATTGATAATTTGAAATATCTGACAAGCTAAATTGGGTCGTGTGGAGAGTACCGCCTACCTCGCGGATGCTCGCCACATGCCCGAGAGTCTAGAACACTAACTCGGATAGATATACTGAAGTTTTAATTGTTTATATTATTTGATGAATTTGGAGCCATATAACACCTTGATTTAGCTTCTACATGCGTGTATAGTTTGTGTATGTTGACGACCTTCCTCCAGATGGGGGAAAGAAGTTTGGAGTCGCCACCTAATTTTTATAGAAAATTAGGAAACCGGGATAAGGCACGTTAGAGATTCTTTGGGTTCGTCGTTGGTTACGTGTGTGTGTGTGTGTATATATATAATATATATAATATAGTATTATATATATATATATATATATATATATATATATATATATATAGAGAGAGAGAGAGAGAGAGAGAGAGAGAGAGATTTTGAGACCAGAAAAATTGGCTTTTAATTTTTTTTTAACAGCCAATTTTAAATACTTTTAATTGTGAACTAGGTCTATATAGTGTTGGTTGTTTATAATTTAGAGATAAATATAAGTTGGTTTTACAAAATTTTCTTTTTGAAGCCAATAAAATATCGTTTTTAAAATTATATGCAACCAATATTATATTGGCTTCCGAAAATTTTAGAGGTCGAATAGAGTTGGCTTTTAATACATTTTTTTTTTTAGAAGCCAATATCATATGGCTTTTAAAAAAATTTGAAGCCAATTGTATATTGGGTGCAGATAATTTTAGAGGCCAAGTGAGGTTGGCATCTAAAAATAAACTTTTCAGAGGCTAATTAAAATTGGCTCTTGAAAGCTATTTTTTAAAAGCCAACTAATTAGATTGGTTTCATGAAGTTTTAGTAGCGAACTTTAGGAAGCCAACCCCGAGGCCAACTTTTTTGGCCTCTAATAATTTTAGAGGCAAAAAATTAGTCATTAGAAGCTGAATTGGTTGGCATTTAATGACCAATTTTCTTGTAGTGCTACCTAATTTTTATGGAAAATTAGGAAACCGGATAATGCACTTTTGAGATTCTTAGGCTCGTTCGTCGGTGTTGACGACCTTCCTCCGGATGGGGGAAGAAAGTTTGGAGTCGCCACCTAATTTTTATGGAAAATTAGGAAACCGGGGTAAGGCACGTTGAGATTTTTGGGCTCGTTGTCGGTTACGTGTGGGGAAGACGGAACACCCCCACAGCGCCCCTCCGGAAAGGGTACTCTTAATTAAATGGCTTATATTTTTCAAAATTGGGATTCATCATTTTATGCATGAGATTTAAATATATGTATGTATATGATAATGCTAAATTAAAAAAATGTAATCGACTCCGCGAGTTTCTTTTTATTTTTGAATTTTGTGTGTGAAAATATTTTTTTTAGATGTAGAGTTCGGATAACCACCTCATTCTAATCTCATTTATTTATTTATTTTTTTGGATAAGGGTGCAGAGATCGGTTAACCGCCTCACTCTATGTGGATGTGCGTATGTTAGTCTTATCTGGTTGAATATGTGAGTGGGTTTCCTGGTTATACTCGTGATAGACTGACTTGTGGGTATGTGAGCGTGTTTGCTCTGTATGTTTTAGCATTGGATTTATGCTTTACATGTGCTGGTCATACTTGTTATGTGATTTATGGCAATTGTATGGGAGTATGTATCATGTTGGATTTTGACATTGATATGAAATACTCATGGAGGCTTTGTGATATGCCATTACATGGTTAATTAGCATGATTTATGTGGTTGAACATGTAGATTTACGGTTGTTCTACTATAAATAGTGTATGAGTATAAATTATACTTGGTTTGCACTTTAGTAGAATGTGATGTAATGGTTTAACATGCTTGATATAACGTTCTACCTGGCTTATGTATAGTTTATAATACATGTAGTAGGACGAGGTTATTTTATGTTGGCATAGCGGATAGCTATGTGATTTGTTTACTAGGATAAGTGCGTGAGCGGATTTGCTCAAGCGGCACTTTAGTAGACATGGTTGTGACATACGCTTGTGTGCATAACAGGACTTAGTCTACCTGATTGAGTATGTGAGCGGACTTGCTCTAGAGTTACTCCAGGTAGGGAGGATTAAGATTAGCGCGGTTTAGTTGTGAGCTCGTATAGTACCCGGAGGTTGTGTAGTTTTACCGACTAGGGTGGCGGTATGATGAGCGGTTAACAACGGGAGTGTTAATCTTAATGAATGGTGTCTCTATTGAGGCCGATAGGTGTAGGGTGATCATCCTTGGCCAGGGTGGTTTCTACGGTGTGCGAGGCTCAGGGGTGTGCCTTCCGGAGGAGGCGTAGCGACTGAGTATCTCTTACGGGATGCCATGAGATCGCCCCTATCGTAGGTTTGGTGCATCGGATGTGCACTAGAAGCGGGTAACCAAACTTGGTACCGTGTGTTCAATTCGGGTACCTAAACTAAACATGAGAGGACTAACTGGTTTGGGTTAGTGATTTCACCCTAACATAATCCATGATATCAATGGCATAATTGATTTGGATTGGGTGCGGACTTTGACATATTGATATGGTGGCTTGGATCTGTTTATTAGCTTATGTCTTTATGTGTCTTGCCTTGGATGGCATATGCGCTTTTGGCATGTTTAAATTGTTTTATCTTGCGGTTCAGTGCAAGGTGGTTTATCGTTTGTTGAGCTTTTTTTAAGCTGACAATGGTTTTGTTTTTACCCTTATGTTATGGGTGGTTACTCGTTGTTGGCATATGAGTTATGTATTGGTATATATGTTATGTTTGCATACAGTTTATGTATGGGCATACGGTTTTATTTTGTGCATCTGTTTACGCTTTAGTTTCTATGCTAGCTGGTGTGATGCATGATGGTGTTGACCGGTGCCTTAGCAGTTGACGTAGGGGCTGCTGGGGTAGGTCACTCACTGAGTATATTTTATATACTCATGTTGCTATTTTTTCCCTCAAGTCTTTCCGAAGTCCGCTGGCGATCGTAGAGCGAGCTTCGGGTGAGGATTGTAGCGGGACCAAAAATGTAAAATTTAATCTTTTTTCGCTGTGTTTTAATTAACTTTGATTAATGTATTATAGTGAATTGGAAGTACTAGCTCATAACATCTCCTTTATTGTTTAAAATTTTCTGGCCCACGGCCCTGGGGCGCCACAAAAAATGTGTATTTTTAACTTCAATTTTATTAGTTAATAAAAAAAATATCAACTATGAATAAGCATATGTCATGTAATATCGAGTAAGAAGCAATATCCATCGCTTTTCCTTAACTCATACATTAAAATCTGTTTTAGGAAAATATCCATCTCCTCCGAATTTATATGTACATATGTCATATACCTATTTTTATAATTATTTGTTAAAATAATATTTAAATTTGATTAATTATTGTAGACATCTCATTTTGTCCGAGCTGTTGACCCGATTTAACTTGATAAACTCAATTAAGCTTAAAATCTCGGTTTACAAGATTAAATTCATTTTTGGCTTAATTTGAGACTATTTGGATATACACGATTGTTTAGAATTCTAATAAGGCCGCGCACGAATAAAACTTTTTCGCGACAAATAAATATTTATATGAGAGGGGCCATGTTTGCCAAACTTAAAATTAGAAGTCCTAGATTTTGCAAAATCTAGGAGGGTCGTTTTTGCCATTTAGCAAAGAGGGAGATTTTATGCGTAATGTCGAAAATCTTAAAATTTCCGTTACCGCCGGCAGGCTTACGTAACGCTTAACGCCCGCCGCTCGCGCGCGTAACGCCCACGGCCTCAACCGCTATTTAAACTCCAGCGCGACGTGGACGGAGAGATGGCTCGAAACGGACAGAGGGTCGCCGGCGAGAGAGAGAGCTGACGGCGAAAAAAACAAAAACAAAACAAGAGAGAACGAGAGAGAGCCCGCAGCAAGTTGTCACGAACTTCGCCGATCATAGACGAAGAGGACGCAGCTGCTGCACGGCTTTGCCGCCGCCGCCGGAAAAACTTAAAAAAACCGAAATCAAAGCATTCGAGGTATGTGTCCAGACACCATGATTTTCATTGCATAATAGTCTCTATACCCTATAGATCACGTGACACCGCCGTGGCTTCGCTGGCGGCGAAATATAAAAATTATTTTCGATAACTGAATTATACCCTCAAATATTTTATCGTACAAGCATCGAAACCAAATTTTGACACCGCCATTGAATCCGGGACCGTCGATAACCTTAAAACGTATATACAGGTTGAGCCTGCCGGCAGCGAAACGCCGCCGGCCATCATCGTTGGCAGCGAGGTTGCGGCCAATCTTTACAAAAAAAAAACACGACGACTGGCTGAACACGACGACCGACGACCGGCTGAGCCGGCCGAGCCATTTTGTCCGGGCAGTTTACACTTAATTAAAGCACAGCAATTGGACCCGCATGGCACACCTAAATTCGACTTGACTCGTTTAAATCCAATTAAAAATGTGTTTGGTCAATATGTTTAAAAAAGCCCGATTAATCCAAACGGCCCAATTAAGAACCAATTGCGCTCAATTAAATTTAATTAATTCGATTAAATCCGATTAAGTTTAATAAAGCCCAATTAATTCAGTAAATTTCAATTCATTTCAATTTAGTTTAATCGGACACATTTATCAATGAATATTATATGAGTCATATGCAAAATCATTTAATTATAAAAATCAAAATCTTGCATATAGGGGCTGGATATGCCAATGATCACAGTGGTGGATTAAACTTCGCAAAAACCTTGAGGGGTTGATGTTGCCAATTATTAACATAAGATTTTCTTTTATTGCAATACATGCAAGTGGAGTTTTTAGATCCATGATTTTAGGATCTCTAACCGGTGAAGACCCCTCTATAAATAGAGAGGAAAAGATTTTTGAAAGGAGGAGAAAAATTATTTTGGAGAAAGAGGAACCGAAAGAGAGAGAGAATAGGAGAGAGAGAGTGAGAATAGGAGAGAGAAAAAGAAAATAAGAGAAAGAGAGAGAGAGAGATCGGGGAGAGAGAGGGAGAGAGGGATAGAAATCCAGCTGGGAAGATCAACATCATCTCCGCTGCAACGAGCAACAGCAGCTGCGTCGCCGACGATCGCCGGATTTCCTCGTCACCGTTCGGGCCGAAAACCACCAACTCCTCAATCTACATCCAAACATCGAGGTAAGCCTCTCAAAATCATCTCTACTTCGTATAGATCACACGACGCTGCCGTGGCTTCGCCGCCGGCGAACCACGGCGGCAAAACGATTTAAATAACTTTTAAAACCGAAATTACACCTATGTATATCTCCCCTTACACATGTCGAAATCTAATTCGGACATCACCATTGAATTCAGGACGCTTGATAAACCTTAGGACATCTGAACCATTAGTGGCGGCGATACGGTCACCGCCGTATAAAACGACCGAAACCTCAACAGCCCCGAAACTCATTAACACGAGGGCCTCTATCAATTTTTGACGTCACCAACGCGTCCGGGACGGCCGAAAACCATAGGGGTGACTCTCGGACGGCCGCCGGCGGAGGTCGAACGGCCGCGCCGGCGGCGGTTAAAAAAAAAACAAAACGCGCGATAATGCCCTTAACGGGTTGAGAGACGAACCCAGACGGTCCGGATCCGCGCCGAAATCCGCATCCGCAACCCCGCTACCCATTTCAAATTAAAACGAGCCCATCGCGGGCGCGCTCGCGCGCGCGACCAGACCCGACCGCGATCGAGTCCGATCGCGCGTCCGTTTTGAACCCCGATCGAGCGCGCGGTCGCGCCCGCGCGTACGCGCGACGAACCCAGATCGCGCGGTCCGAACCAGACTCAAGTCCATTACGCGGGCGCGGACCAATTCTCGAGCCATGTCGCGCGGGCGAACCCCGACCGAGCCTGTTACGCGGGCGCGGACCGTTTTTCGAACCCAGATCGCGCGCGCGCGCGCGAGCGAACCGTTTCTCGAGCCATTTCGCACAGACGAGCCCAGATCCGAACCAGTTTCGCGCGGGCTAACCATTCCCGAGCCAAGTCGCACGGAACGAGCCGTTTTCCGAGTCCCGTTTCATGCCGGATCGAGCCATTTACCGAGCCAATCACAAAATTGAGCCCAATTAGCCGAGCCCAGATTACATAAATAAGCTTATTATTGAGCCAATTTCCATTTTAAATTCAATCACATTTGATCCCTAATTTAACCTAATTTGGCGATTAAAAATAATTTAACGATATTTTTAAACTAATTGTGAAAGGTTTTTTTATGGGTTTATAGTGTATACTTGTAATCCAAAAATAAAACATGGGGTGTATACTTCCAATTTTTAATTTTCTTTCAAATTTTTGATATTTTATAAATTAAGAATGTTTGAAACCATGCATGAGTTTTTATGGGTTATAGGTGTAACTTGTAAATCCAAAATAAATATGGAGGTGTATACTTCTATTTTTTTATTTTTCTTTCAAATTTGATATTTTATAAAATTAGATTTTGAAAATTATGCATGAGTTATGGGTTATCAGGTGTATACTTGTAACCTCAAAATAAAATTAGAGGTGTATACTTCTAAATTTTAAGGAAATCATACAACATAAAAATATAAATAAAACTTTTTGGGCGACTGATAGGAAACGGATACGCGCTGAGCCAACCTTAATTAAACAAATTTTCTTTTTTTTTGTTTTACGAAACCCTTCTCGACATTAAGCATGCTCGACCACGCACAACATTTTTGTTATATTTTCTCTAATTCTCATGTTATAAGTAAATCGACAATGTTGAGATTTAACTCCTTCCTATATATATAAAGTAAAAAGGAAGGATAACGGTGTATACTGTTATTCCGTACCTTTTAAGTTTATATAAATAGGGAATTGAATATGGATAATAAGATGAACGAAGTGGTTGTATACTCCTTCGTATTCTATTATATATATTCGAGGAAATTAATTACTTTTTTAAATCAATAGAAAGTATGATTACAAGATTGGTGTTATACCTGATTCCTTTAAATCATAAAATTCTATTATTTAATGTCTCTATTAAAAATGTTAAAAGGAGAAATGAGTGTATACCCATTATCTTTTAAACATTATATAAGATATACTAAAGTCGATATGGCTTATAAATAAAAAAATATTATGGAACACAAAATCTGCACAACCATCTATAGAGTACCCTTCTTTTCGAGGGGCGCTGTGGGGGTGTTTCTGTCTTTCCCCACACGTACCGACGAACGAGCCTAAGAATCTCAAACTTGCCTTATCCGGTTCCTAATTTTCCATAAAAATTAGGTGGCGACTTCAAAACCTATTTTCTTTTTCTTTAAGGTCTTCAACAGATGACGACTCCACTGGGGACTCGTCAAACTCGTTTAGTTAGTTGTGGATAATTTATTGTGTTTACATTTTTGTGATTTAATTAGCCTTGTTTGGATTATATACAGATAAATGTTTGTGAAATTATTTCTGCTTTGCATATGGTTGACCCCAGGGTAATACTCATCCTATTACCGGGACAATCGGAGCATGCGTACAATGTACGTAGGTAGTCCGTAATGCCTGGCTCCTTACCTACGTGGTAGGTACGTAGTTTACTGTATCAATTTCAGGCTTTTGAACGAAGTTGGAGAAACCTAGCTGCTCAAATCGTTCCTCCCATGACCAGAAAGTGTTAATTGACGAGTTTATGATCTTGAATTGCTTGGATGATAAGATTAAAATCATATACGCTGTTGCCTTAAGTTTCACTCAATTACTGACTACAAGGCTAAGGATCGAAATGGCGCAGGACTATGTGTTTAAAACACAAGAGGATACAAAGTTTAAGAAGAAAGATAAGGAGGTAGACAACATTGGTGGGACTGATAACTTCAAACAATCTTTATACCGATTCCCGTTCAATATCAATCACCTGCAAATTATCAAGCAGTATCTCAAAATTATCAGTATCAACACAATTGCCAACATCAATAATATTATCAACCTGCGCATTGGGTTAATCAGACATATCATATTCAGTCTCAACAACAACAACCTCCAGCGCAACAACAATATCAACAACTCCAACAAACTCGTCATTATTATGCGGCTCGTGGATATTTGCCAGTTTCTCAAGCGAAAATCTTCAAACAGTTGGCCAAAGAAGGCATGTTGAAACCCGTTCCGGCGCAACAATTCACACCTCCTTTCCCTAAGTGGTATGATATAAATGCTTATTATGAGTTTCACAGCAATGCTCAACGCCACTCTACCGACAATCGAAATAAGATATACGAACTACTGGAAACGGAAAGGATAAAGCTAAAGTCT
>MJHO01000309.1:0-42633 GCA_002076135.1 Xerophyta viscosa
TTTGAGGCTAGCTCGTGCCCATCCCGGATCAAAGATCAAGCCGAACATATATGATGAAGTAAATTGGGTGAACAAGGAACTAGTGGTTGTCATCACATTAATTACTTGGAAGACGAACAGTTCGGAGCACTAAGAACGGGACATCAAAAGTATATTTGGTCGAATTCCAACCAAGCATTAGTGGATTGTATGGACAACTCTTGTTGGCTGATTTATTTAATATTTTCTCTTTTCCTATGTTAGAAACTTGTGTTTTTCCTTAATTGCATTCAGATTAGAAGAACATTACATAAGTTCTTCCTTATGTTAGTTCCCAGAACATTTTTGCAGCCATTATCAAACTTATGTGAGAGATTTCCTCCAAATTGTTCTTGTCGACTTTATGCTTCAAGGGTTGCAAGTCGATTACTTGTGGTTCTTAAACTCCTTATAATATTGGTTTCTAGCTCTTTATAGCTACGGGGTCAATGTTCTCTACTTTCCATACTTTAATAATATTGGTTTCTAAGTCGGTATACCTACAGGGTCAATATCCTTTCATCGAAATCTCTGTCTTGGACAATCCGGAGTTCTATCCATGTTATTGTTACTGGGTTCCGCGACGGGTTCAACGTGGTTCGCATCACTTGTTCTCGTGCTATTTTCTACAATGTTCTCATCGAGATGGATGGCTTTTCTTGAGTTCATTTGCATACCTGAAATTAAATACAAAGAAAAGAGAGACGGTAGTGATAGGAAAGATGATTAAATGCATTATCAAAATTATGATAAATGATCAGAAGATGGTTACTCTTTCGAAAGGTCGTCGTCTTATGATTATCAATAAACTCATTGCGTTTTCCTGCAAATCAAAATATTTTAGCTGATCTAGACTCGAGATGGTCTAGCTAGGATCGAGTTCGGATGTGGATTGGATAGTGAAATAGGCTTGGATCAGGATAGAATTTCTGGTCAAAACAGAAACTGAAAATGGCTTGGCTGGAACCACGTTCTAGGCTCGATTAGGAATGGTTATAGGGCTCGGATTGTATTGATTTTTGTAGAGGGGATACCTAAACTTATTAGCTAAGTGATGGAGGCTTGGACGATGGAAGAGCTAAAGTTTTATGGCTTGGATTGGAAGAAAAATCTGGTTAAAACCAGAAACATAAAACATAAACAAATTTGTCAGAATCTATTTCTAGACTCGGTATGAGGGACTTCTTGGCTCGGATTTGAGGTGGACTTGATTAGATGGAAAGCTAGGCTAATTAGCTAGACTTAAGAGCTTGCAAATGACTGGAAATAGCTTCTTTTCATTGCCTAATCACACTCTCTTGAAGGGTTATTTATACAAGAGCTAGACAAGGCTCAAGTTTATTCTAGATATTCTAACTAATTACATCAAAACTAGCTAATGACACATGTCCTAACATGTAGCTCATGCAGGGACAGGGATTAGACTAATCTAGAGATTTGGCAACCTAATGACACATAGATTAACCATAATAACACTTGGCTCTCCATGGTATGCGTGCTGTGCAGTAACCCAGGCAGTGTGCCTGGGAGCGCTTGGCTTGCGCCTAGAGCGCGCCCGGCGCAAGCCTGGTCATGGCTTTGGACAGCCAGCTCATGCTTGTTGTGGTGATGATCCCGCTACTTCACTCGGTCCAAATGAGATGTCATTTTGCTCATCCTAATCAGCCATGACATGGTACTGATGTGGCGAAAGTTGTGTCATCCACACGCCCATGTTAGGATGATATGCTTCTTCATGTGGTCGGCACAAGGTTGCACGAGGTTGCACATGTCCGACACAATGTGGCTCAAGGTTGTATCTTGTATTTCTTCACGGAAATATGTCATTTGGCATAATCAAAGATGTATTGAGTCATGTTGCACCGTGCTTGATTGGAAGACATGAACTCAATTTGGTTTGACATTTCATCGAACATCTCTACCAATCCCTTTATATTAGATGCTATAATAGGTAGCAAGATGCATTAGGTGACCAATAAGATCCTCCTGGATCATTAGCACTTGAGAAAAGAAAAGCAAACCATAAAGAACATAAGAAAAAATAGTGTTTACAAAAGGAAGAGCTTGTTTACCTTTGTTAATAGTGGACTATTTGAATTTCTTGGAAGAATACGTAATCTTATCAGTAGTGCTATGGGAACGCTTGTACGTCGTCTTCGATAAAAATCGAGAAATCTCCATGCTCAAATATGAGGCAATACTGTTACAATACTACATTGCAAATTCTCGGAAGTGAGGCCAACACGCTTCGATGAAGGTAAGTAGAAGTCAACCTCAGAAGCTTTGTACAAAATAGTCCCCCAAGAGACAAGCATCTCATGTTTGCATCGCGAGACAATGCAAGATTCAATCTACCGGGTATATGTTGATCATAACCAAATTATCGAGGAAAGGGCGAATGTGATCCAGGAGGCTCTTGAGCTGAGGCCGAGGTGGTCTAAGCCGAGGGCCGAGGTAGGCATGGCCGAGATCGATAGCGGCAGAGGCATGACCGAGTCTGAGGCAGGCATGGCCGAGACCGAGAGCGGCAGAGGCATGACCGAGACCAAGGCTGGCGTGACGGAGACCGAGAGCGGCAGAGGCGTGACCGAGACCAAGGCTGGCATGACCGAGACCGAGAGCGGCAGAGGCGTGACCAAGACTAAGGCTGTCGTGACCGAGACCGACATCGGCAGGGGCGTGACCAAGACCAAAGCTGGCGTGACCAAGACCGACATCGGCAGAGGCGTGACCAAGACCGAGGCTGGCATGATCGAGACCGACATCGGCAGAGGCGTGACCGAGACTGACATCGGCAGAGGCGTGACCGAGTCCGAGGCAGGCGTGACCGAGACACCTGAAGAGTGGCCGAGGCATGACCGAGCCGAGGCAGGCATGGCCGAGACCGAGAGCGGCAAAGGCGTGACCGAGTCTGAGGCAGGCATAACCGAGACCGAGAGCGGCAGAGGCATGACCCAGTCCGAGGTGGGCATGGACGAGGTGGGCATAGCCGAGGTGGACATGGCCAAGGCCGACGTGAGCAAAGCCGAGACCGACCCAGTTCGCAGGCGCGTGGAAGACTAAAGGTTGTGAGGCACGGAAGACGAAATGTCAGGCGTGGAGGACCAAGAGTAAAGCGCGGAAGACGAACAGTCGGTTCAATGAACCTGGACAAAGAGCCCATTGGAACCCTCATCGGGAATTCATTGTATCATTTATTGTCAAGTAGTTAATTAGCAATCGTTAATGTATTACAGTAAATGTATTTCGATTTGTCTATAAATACTTATGAGAAACTCAGGGATAGTAATCCCCTTTCCACCAAAAATACTTTGTCTCTCTCGTTTCTCCTAAAAACTGTAGTTGCATGGAACACGGCCAAAAGCCTTAGCCATGGCCGGCCACCCTTGGCTTCCCTAGATCCAATATTCATCCTGATTGTTCTCCGGGTAAAATCAACCTTGAGACCAAGTCCAGATCAAAATGGTAGTAGAGTGGAAGAATATGATCATCTCGTCGCCAATAGGGCAGAAGGCCAGGACGCATACTCACTAGGAACTCAAATTGATCCATTGTTAACACTGAGGAAGACATCAAATTACTTTCTCAATGGTCAACAAAATAATCAGAGGAAGAGCGAAAAACGCGACAAATAGGCCTCCAATTGACACCTGACATCCAACCATCTTGATTTTTCGAAATGACATGCGAGCCTGGTGAGGTGAAGGATCTTTCGTATCGATGTTAGCAATCATCACCATTAATGGGAGCTTTTCATGTTCCTCGGAACGCGTAAAGGTCAATGAAAAATATAAAGCCAACCATGCGGCAAAATAATGAATCAGAAAACAAACATTGCAGATATTCGGGTTAGAACTTCTAGATATGGCATCAAAAGCTCAATATAAAGAAGCAAACACCGGAACCGCTAGCGAAACTCTGGTACCTTTCGCTATCTCTTATGCCATTGGAAATGTCTTCAGACGAATACCATTCCCGTCATCCGATGGAAGTACGGAAACATTCAACCAAAGAGCTAGAAAAGAAGCAAGGTATGTTGTCCTATCAACTCTTCGACGATTGCGCTGATCCCAATATTTGTGGTGGAATATGTATTGATACCTTAGTTCACTTAAAGGATCCCTTTCAGATGGCAGATCTCTAATGTCCACAGCTTTGTCAGGATAAACCAATGCATTGATTAATCTACGAGTAGAGATATCATGACGTACGTTGGTTTCCCCAAGTAATGAAACATCATATAAAGGTTGCAATTCCCCATCAATGGCTCTGGGGTTGTATTCATCATAAAAAACATCCCTCCATATTGGTAGTCTAGCAAGGTGCTTCAAGTCTTAGAAAGATATATTAATCTCACCATCTTTTAGTAAAGCAGTGTGGGTCTTTTCATTCCAATTCTCAAAAAAGACTTTGGAGACTAAATGAGGCAATTTATATTTGGAGCAGTATGGCTCTTTTTTGGGATTTTAAAAAAAAAAAAACATAAATAAATATATGGCTCAAGTCAAGTAGTAAGCCCGCGAAGATTCCAGGGATAAAGTTTTGTAGTTATAAGAGGTTGGAATAAGTAAATGGGTGGCAGCGGCAAAAAAAAAAAAAAAAAAAAAAAAAAAAAGGAAAATAAAGGAAACCCTTGTGCTGCCGCAAGTATGGCGAGAAAAACCAGAACAAAAAAGGCCTAGCTGGAAGCCTCTGGGCCATAGCTTGAGAGGCTATATAAAGAAGAAAAAAACCTAGAGAGAACCAAATACAAGTCTGCGGCAGAGTGAGAGAGAGAGAAAGAGAGAGGGAGAGGCATTCACTGCACACAGCTCCAAGTAGAAAAAAGATGTCTTCTTCTTCTACTACAACAAATAAAGGCTACAGAGAGGCTTTAAAAAAAGAAGAGAGAAGAAGTATAGTGAGGTGGAGGAACCTTCTTGATCAGAAGCTCATTCTGATTGCCATAACCTTCATCTCGGATTCGAGATAAGATAGTCAGAGCTTACATACCTTGTCAAAGCTCATCGTCCTTAGCCACAGGGTAAATAAGCTTCGCTCGAAGCTTCCGAAGGTCAGAAAAATCAGGTAAACTTCTAAAAAACAAAAAAAAAAAATTGATCCATACACTACAAGAAATTTGGTCTTTAAAAGCTAACTTTTTTTGCTTTTAAAAATGACTTTCTAAAGTCAAATTTCAATTGGTCTTAAAAAATTTATTTTTTGAGGCCAATTTTAACTTAGCTGCTAATAATATATTTGTCGAGGCCAAACTATTTTTTTAGCATTTGATTTTATAACACTCTAAAGCCATTGTTGGCTTCAAAAACTATATATTTTTAAGGCAAATATTTAGTTAGCCTCTAATAAATTATCTTTTTGAAGTCAAATTAGTTTTGGTTTTAAAATTCCTAACTTTTTGAGACCGACTATTCAGTTAGCCTCTAATAATTTAATTTTTTGAAACCAAAAAATTCGAGTAAATTAAATCATAAAAAAAATTAAAAAAAAAGCCAAAAATTACGAAAAAATTATAATTTTACTAAACAACAAAAGAGAATTCTTAAAGATATATTTTTATGAATTTAGAACATCTTAGAAAATTTTTAAATATTTTCGTTTTCTCAAATAATGAAGAAAGTATAAGAAAACATACTTAAAATATATTAAAATTTTACCACGACTCCTAAGAACATCCTAGCACAATCCAGAACACCCCAGAATATCCCAAATTTTTGTGCAAATTTAAGAACATATTTAGGTAATTTTTAATGTGTTTCGAGTAAATTAAATCATAAAAAATCAACGAAAATGCCAAAAATTACAAAAAAATTGTAGTTCACTTGAAAACAAAAGAGGGTTATTATATATATTTGTTTTGTGAATTTAAAATATTTTTAGGTAATTTTAAATATTTTTATTTTCTCAAATAATGAAGAAAGTATAATAAAATAAACTTAAAATACATTGAAACTCTATTATGACTCCTAACAACACCCTAGAACATCTTAGCATAACCCAGAACACCCCAATTTTTTCTACAAATTTAGAATATTTTTGGGTAATTTTTAATGTGTTTCGAGTAAATTAAATAATAACAAAATAAATAAAAATATCTATAAAAATCCTCTTTTGTTTCCTACTGAACTGTGATTTTTTATAATTTTTGGCATTTTTTTTTATGATTTAATTTACTCGAAACATATTAAAGATTATCTAAAAATGTTCTAAATTTGCAGAAAAAGCTGAGTTGTTCTGAGGTATTCTAAGTTGTGCTGGGGTATTCTGAGGTGCACTTAGTAGTCGTGGTGGAGTTTCAATGTATTTCGAGTATCTTTTGTAATGCTTCCTTCATTATTTAAAGGTCATTATCAAATTCTTAATACTCTATATATAATTATATATAATATATACAAATGGGTGATCAAAATCGTAACTTTAGGTATGTAATTTGATTTTTTTCTTCTCTAATTACATGTGATAAATATAGTATAAAATTTTAATAAAAATTAATATTAATTTATACAAATTAATATATTTAAAATAAATAAGCTTTCGAATAGTATTATATATATATATATATATATATATAAAATAAAAATAAAAAATTTATAAATAATTACGTCACCTAGGGCCGGGGCCAGAAAATTTTAAACAATAAAGCAGATGTTATGAGTTAGTACTTCCAATTCACAATAATATATTAATCAAAGTTAATTAAAACACAGTGGAAAAAGATTAAATTTTACATTTTGGTCCCACTGCAATCCTCAGCACCCCGAAGCTCGCTCTACGATCGCCAGCGGACTCCGAAAAGACATAAGGGAAAAAGTAGCAATATGAGTACATAAAATATACTCAGTGAGTGACCCACCCCAATTGTCCCCTACGTCAACTGCTAAGGCACCGGTCAAACATCAACATGCATCACACCAGGAAGCATAGAAGCTAAAACGCAAACAGATGCACAAAATAAAACTGCATGCCCTTACATATATTGTATGCAAACATAACATGCATACCAATACGTAACTCGCATGCCAAGCCACTCCGGTATGCATACATCAGCCATGCATGCCAACAACAAGTAACCACCCATAACATAAGGGTAAAAACAAGGCAAAATACCTTTTTTAATCCCTGAACTTTACAAAAATGTGCCTCTATAACCCTGAACTTTGATCTATGCCCGCGACAACAATGTACTTCTATAAAACGCCCGTGCGTGACAATAGCTATTAACAGATACCAAGCTATCCAAGGCACAATACTAGACTCCAAGGCAAGCAATGTAGCTTCTATAGCCATCCAAGGCACAATACATAAAGACATAAGCTAATAAACAGATCCAAGCCACCATGTCAATATGTCAAAATCTGCACCCAACCCAAATCAGTTATGCCATTGATATCTTGGATTATGTTAGGGTGAAATCAGTAACCCAAACCAGTTAGTCCTCTCATGTTTAGTTTAGGTACCTGAATTGACCCACGGTACCAAGGTTTGGTTACCCGCTTCTAGTGCACATCTTGTGCACCAAACTTACGATAGGGGCGATCTCACTGCGTCTCGTAAGAGATACTCAGTCGCTGCACGCCCTCCGGAAGGCACATCCCTGAGCCTCGCACACCGTAGGAACACCTGGCGCTAAGGATGTATCACTCTACGCTCTACGCGGCTCAATAGAGACATATACAATTAAGATAACATTCCCGTTGTTACCGGGTCAGCATACCGCCACCTGTAAGTCGGTAAAAGGCCGCCGGTCTGCCCCCCCCCCGCCCCGCCCGCCGCCGGCCCACACGACCTCCGGGTACTAGATGAGCTCACAACTAAACCGCGCTAACTTAACCCTCCCTATCTGGAGTAACTCTAGAGCAAGTCCGCTCACATACTCAATCATGTAGACTAAGTCATGTTAGGCACACAAGCGTATGTCACAACCCTGTATACTAAAGCGCCGCTAGAGCAAGTCCTCTCACGCACTTATCCTAGTAAACAATCACATAGCTATCCGTAATGCCAAACATATCAACCTCGTCCTACCATATGTATTATAAACCATACATCGCTAGGTAGAGCAGAACAAATCGAGCATGTTATACAAGCGAACTACATTCTACTAAAGTGTTTACCAAGTCAACATACTCAAATACTATCCATAGTAGAAATACATCACATCCACATGCTAATCCAATAAACCATGCTTTTAAACCATATAACGACATATGAATTTGTAATCCATGAGCGTCACAAATCCATGTTAAAACCCTAACATGATTATACTCATTTACACTTGCCACAACCACATTACAAGCATGTCAATACATTTAAAGTATAAACCCAATGCTAAAACATACAGAGCAAACACCATTTATATACCCACAAGTCAGTCTATCACGAGTATAACCAGGGAACCCACCCACATACTCAACCAGATAAGACTAACATGCGCATATCCCAGCCCATTCTATACTTAGGATAATAACAGTCACATGTTCATATACCCCCCAGAACAAGAGATAAACAAGCCTAATTATGGCCATACAACATTACTCCTACTACATCTATAGTAAAGTAGAGTAATCCATCCAAGTGTTATCACATAACACATACCATATGTACACCTAACATGTTATATATGAATCAAGCTTATAAATCACATAAATAACCGTCTCAAAATCCATGCGAAACATCTACAAGCATACTATCACAAACGGTACAATCCTCTCACACACAGACTTAGAGAGGGATTAGTCACGCGGACAATCTAAGTTCAGTGTTACAACACCTCTACCGCGGTATAACCAGCGTAGGCGGCGCACACACAACGTTAGGCAGAGCCAAACACACACAACAAGTGCCACAATAAACATGTCCCAAGCACAATAGATCCTACTAAGAGTATTAACCCGGCAGTCATGCCCTAATACTCTTCCAAGTAGAAGACCAGGTCAACGACCCTACGACATGTATAACTAGAACGCAGGCGGCGCTCAACTACATAAAGTAGTGTACGGTATGAAACCATGCTACCATCCACTCATCCCTTCTAAAGTATAAACCTGGCAATCCTGCCACCTATACTCACTCAGGTGACGAAAATACCGATAATATATAATGCGATTCGTATGTTATACCTACGAGTAACAAAGTGCCACATCTATGTAGATGTCCGAACTAACATGCTATAGTCATAGGCCACCTTTACTATGGTATTAACCTAGCAAACATGCTACAATATCAATCCAAGTGGATATCACGCCAAATAACATGCCAAAAATCAATACAATGTCGTGCTAGTATACACAATACATCAAGCATAACATCATCACAACACAAACAAGTGTGAGCATAGGATCCACTCACCTAAATCCCGGTCCTACCGACCCGAGACTCGTCGAACGGCGAAAAACTCGAGTAGACGCGAAATCACTGCGCCAAGGCGTCACAGATTGGCTCGAGGCAGGACGACGGAGCGGCTGAGATCGCCGGAGATCCTCGCCGGAGGCGGCCGGACGGCAGCAGCGACGACGACAACGACTGAACGGCGGCGGTCGGAGGAGGCAGCGACAACCAGCACCTCAAACGCGTCCGAAGAGCGGCGGTGAAGCGACGACGGTGGAGACTCGGCGGCGGACGCGAATCAGCGGCCGTCGAGCTAAGGTTCAGTTGAGAAAGAGAGATCGCGCAAGAGAGACGAGCCAGCGCACGGTTCAAGGCTGCGACGGTGTCACGCGCATGCCGGCGGTGGACGGCGATCGGCGGGCGGCGCGGTCGTGCGCGGAGAAAGAGAGATGGCGAGAGGAGAGAGAGAGGGAGACACGCGAGAGGGAGAGATGGGGCGAGTGAAGGGGGGCGCGGTCGGGCTCTAGCCAAATGGCTCGCCCACACGCCCCGCACGCAGATGGGCTCGGCCAGGCCGAGCCAACTTGGCTCGGTCCGCCGAGTCCAGCCCAAACTAGGCCCAAATCCGGCCCAAAGCACTTGATTTCGATCCAAATCAAATCGCGAATCAATCATAGACAAATCAAGCAACCAAGAATCAATCAAAACCCTCGATTGATCTAAAATCACCTCGATAATACCTAATCGGTAATCGAGACCTTACAATAATAGTGCATATTTTATAATATTTTATTAAAAAAATATACATATTCTAAAATAATATATATTATATATATATATAATATATAATATATTATATAACTGGATATCACCACCATTTTACGTTACTCAAATAAGTTTATTATTTTATATATACCATATGATAATTATTTTGCTCTAATAATATGACAAATAAAATATAAAATTTTAATAAAAATAAATATTAATTTATATATTTAAATGTAAGAAGTTTTTAATATTATTATTTTATATTGGTAACTAACAACCGTGCATCGCAACCATTTTAGATCACTTAAATAACTTTATTATTTTACATATACCATATGATAATTATTTTGCTCTAATAATATAACAAATAAAATATAAAATTTTAATAAAAAAAATAATTATTAATTTATATATTCAAATATAAGAATATTTTAATATTATTATTTTATATTGGTGACTAACAACCGTGCATCGCAAAGGTTCAAAACTAGTTTTTACAACAAAATACTTTCGATGATTAATATTGTAAACACCCAACAAAATAATAAACTCCACAAAAAACTTCCAATTGGCGACTGAGTATGCTGCTCCAAAATTTTGAAATTGAAAATTCCCCCAAATTTTGCTTAATATGTTTAAGTATATTTATATGTAATAGGCTAATTGGTTTAACCCATCATATATCTCTCTCTCACTCTCACTCACTCGGTGACACGATCAACCTAATTCTGGCCCCCACGTCCACCTCTGCCGATGAGATCCGCGCTTCCGACATCGATCACTGCCGGAGCTACCCCCGTTGCGTCATCGCCGTGTTTGCTGAGTCGTTGCACCGCCAAATCCCTTCGAGAGCTTGTTTTCGAGTTGCCCGAGCTGCTGTGTTGGCCGATCTGCACAGCTGGTAGTCTATCATTGCTGCTCCTGGTATCGTCATTGTCGCCACTACGAGAGCTGCCGTGATCGATAATTCGAGCCGCTCTGATCTCTCTCTCTCCCTCGTGGTGGCGCTGCAGCTGTCGAATTCTACAACTGCCGTCGCTAGATCCCGATGATACGTTGTCTCCGTGGACCACGTCTTGGTTATCTCCGACTGTTGCTACTGTCGATTGTTACGGTATAGTGTTAGACACTATCTCTAACTGCGTATCTTTTATTGTTGTTGAGCTAAGATCTGAGCGTTATCCCCACAAGCAATGGAGTAGGTATAATTTTTGTTATAATTTTGGATTCAAATTTGTTTATATAAGATATTGCATTGTTGTTGCTCTCTCTCTCTCTCTCTCTCGAATGTGAGTTGGGAGTTTGATAGGAATTTGGTGCATATGTCTTCGTGTTAATTTGGAATACATTCTTGTTATGGAGAAAGCAGTAAATTATTTGGAAAATTTAAGAGGAATTTGAGACATTCTTGTATTTGTTTCTAATAAATCTCCTATACATCGTGGTTTATGTGTTTATGTTCTGGTTAAAAAGGTTCACTTGATTAGTGTTGAGAGGATTGTTGAAGAATTGGTATTTAATTTTGTATTTCAGGGTTCCACTGGAGTCCTATATGGCATCCATTAATTTCTCACATTTTCTACTCATGTGTATGAATAATTTTTTAGTTACAGAAAATGTTGAGTTCTACTTTGTCACTTGATTGAAAAAATCTTGTATTTACATGTCTTTGTTGTCATAAGGGATTACTAGCGGATATTAGAGTGCTATAATCTGAACAACATTTTTGTAGTGAATGATGCAACTTTTAGGACTAGATGTGGATATCTATAAAGTTGTATATAGTTTTATGTCCTATAAAGTTCATGAGCTTGTTTTGAAGAGTAATATTTAGGGGAAAAGATAGTAATGAAGATACAGGAAAAACAAGTTTCTCTTTTATGCAAAGGATAGTAAATGAGCATGAATATTTAGGGGAAAAGATAGTAATGTATATATATGTGTCATCGTATTTCTACAATTATAAATGAGCATGAATATTCTATTTATTCTCATAGATTGATTGTGGAAGAATTTCTTCCTCTAGGATGAATTTATCTTGTTAGTTTGAACTTATATTTTTGCATTTATTTTGTAGATGATTTTTCGTCTAAGTACATGTCTTGGTTTTCTATAAGTACTCAATCATGAAGCGGCAAAAAGAGATTAATATTTTGACGACACATATGACAGGCCTTCACAAAATGCAGACATATATAACATAGGAGAATAGATGATGGTAACGATTGACGGGGTATCTGAACTTGTATCATAGAGTCAATATCTTTTGTGACTGTTTTTTTTTTTTTTACTTTTCTTATAATGTACAACAAATATGGATATGTAATTTGTACAACAAGATTCGTTTTCTGTAAATTTGACAATTTATATTCAATATTTATACATTATGAATTTTAATGTATTATAAGTATTTTGTTTGTCAATATATATATATATATATATAAAGATTTAGAAATAAAAAATAATTGGCTTTTACTTTTTTTAAAGCCAATATAGTAGTGACTGCTAATAGTTTTAGAGGTTGACATAAGTTGGCTTTAGAAAAAAAACTTTTGAAGCAAATAACGATGGCTTCTAAAATAATTTACAACCAATATTATATTAGCTTCAGAAAGTTTTAGAGGCCAAATAGAGTTATCTTTTAATGCATATTTTTCGGAAGACAATATCATTTGTCTTTTAAAATATTTTGATGCCAATTTTATGTTGGTTGCAGAAAGTTTTAGAGGCCAAACATAGTTGGCTTTAAAATATTATTTTTTTGAAGCCAATATCATATGGCCTTTAAAACGATCTAAAGCCAATCCTATATTAGCTTTAGATAGTTTTAAATGTCAAATTTGGTTGGTATCTAAAAATAAACATTTTTAAAAGCCAATTAATATTGGCTGATGAAGTTTATTTTCTGAAGCAGACTAATCTTGTTGGCCTCACGAAGCTTTAGTGGCGAACTTTAGGAAGCCAACCTCGATGCCAACTTTTTTGGCCTCTAATAATTTTAGAGACCAAAAAATGGTCTTAGGCCGAATTGGTTGGCCTCTAAAGATCGTTTTTCTTGTAGTGATAGTCATGTAACTGGTTTTGATTGTGCTCGGGACATCTGAGACGCCATTGATGACGTGCAATGGAGGTGAAAAGGCAACGATGAAGAGCACTTCGAAAGCACAAATACAAGGCAACGGCGTAGAACACTTCGAAAGCACAAATTGGTTTCACAAAGTGAGGCCGAACTTTAGAGGTCTATCATGAAATCTTGAGGAATATCTCATGTCCAAAAGTCATAAGGCCCATTAATTAAAGCCACAATGTGGCCAGCAATAAAATCAGTCCAGCAACAAGCTTGCAAGCCTATAAAATTTAAGCAGAGCTAAAAAAGAATAACTAACGAGCTCATAAGTCTAAAAAGTCAGGCAGTGCTCCGCAAGCTACGTGACTCCAGCAGAATTCAAATTCTCAAGCTCTCAAAAGTCTCAAATTTTACTTTATTTCATTTTATTTTGTTTATGTACATGTTAAAATTAAAAACATAAAATTTTTCCCTTAATCGGAGGTTTCGTATATGCGTGTAATTAACATTGAATTATTTAATCTAATAAAAAAAGTATTAAAATTAAATTAAAATTTTTCCACGAAAACAATAAGCAAATCACTCAACATTGGCTGAGAAATGTTAAAATTTCTACTGAAATATCCATAATGTTATATATAAAATTATTAATTAACAAGACAAACTTAATTGGAGTTAATTAATAGCCATTAGTCACCCCAACATCGCTCAATTCTAAATTTATAAATCTGCCTTCAGTGTTTTTTTTTTTTTCTTTTTAAAATTTTGTAATTTTTTTTTAACGAGAACAACTCATTAATTCCGTAAGAATCTCTTCTTCCCATTCAACCAAAGCATCATAAAGCAAATGTGCTAATCCCATGGGGTCTATGTATATAGTATTACCATATACACGATAAAAACACGATTATTTTTTCGAAAAATTTTTAATATTAAAATTGTAATTTTAATTAGATCTTTACTTTTTATAGTAAAAAATTTTCTAAAAAATAATTTCAAATAGATATTTTAGACTAATTTAATCTAAAGCGAATTTTAAAATTATTTTTAAATCCATTAAAAGTTTGAAATCCCAAATACCTATTTATAAAATATTTTTAAAAAAAAATTAATATAAAATTTATAAATTCATCAAAATCTATAATTTTAATATTAAATAATTTTTTAATTAATAAAATAAAATATATTTTTTATAAAATTGTGTGTAGATTAATACCATATATATGGCCCCCATAGGACAAATTTCCATAAAGCTATTCCCACCAACTGGTGCTTCTCCTTAAAATATCGTAATTTTTTAATCGCTTCTTACATTGAACCCACCGATTTGGCATCCGATTCTCAACTAATACATAAAAACATAACATAAAATCGTTGATCATCAAACAGCTGGTCAATACTCGTGACACGTAGTTGACAAATTCCGAATGTTTCTGAAGGCCAAGTCAATCAGACAAGTGGTCTCAGCCGGCTCACCTTTCGTGCCGGCGAACGCAACCGCTACTTCCGTTGGCCTCAACACAAGCAAACAAATTATAGAACTTCTTTCTCGTATCCAGCAACGATCACGATAATAACAATTCTAACAACAATCTCAGAAACTATCATTAATATACTGGCCACAATCATTTTACTATCGCTAAGAACTGATGCTTATATATGTAGCTACTAATTACCAGGAGAAGAATGTTGACTTATTTTTCTTGCCTCCAGTTAACGCCAAGCCGATGCGACGGTGAGCGGACGTCCCATCCAACCAAGCCATAGAGCGCCCGACTCGTCCTTGATACTGAATCCGGTGGGGTTCGTGGAGGACCGGAGTGAGTCAAGCCTGGACCGGACCGGTTCAGTCACGGACGGTCCAAGCGGATGCGGCTTGAAACCGGCCATGCCCATCCTTGCGCGCCACTTCCCGTATACCTCGCATCTCTCAACACGTTCAGCGCCATCGCGTCCGACCGCATTGGCAGCTTTGCGGCCTAGGCAAGCCTCGACGGCCATCCGCTCACTGCTGGCCCTTTCCGCCGCACCGTCGAGCGACTCAAGCAGTGCCCCGTAATGAGCGCACGCTTCTGCAGCACGAGCAGCCAACGGCGCCGTATTGGTGTTGAGCTCCTGCTCTGCTAGCGTCACCACCGTCGGCCCCAATGCCTTCACTCTCCTAAGCAACTCGTCGCGGGGGTTGGCCGGCGACACACTCTCGTCGGCGACGCGAGACAAAACGAACGCGAGATTGACGGCGAGAGCCTCACCTTGCTCGCACTCCAGCGACCGCCTGTCGAGCTCCGACGGACGACGCAGCACAATGTTGAATCGCAGGCCGACTCCTATCCCCTCCGCCAAGCGAGCCAGCTTCTCGCCGACCATCTTGAGGTAGCCTGCACCGCCGCTGCCGGCGTTATAGGTGTTGAAAGGAAACGAAGGGTCGCAGACAGCAGTTATATGGAGGGACGGCGGGTTCCGGTTGGCTTTTTGGTGGTGTTCAGCGAGTGCTTGCACAAGAGAGGCGTACTGGGCGCCGTTACGGATGTCGAAGTCGATGACGTGGATCCTCGGGTAATCCTTGCACGCATCGAGAATGGCGCAGTTGGCGGCGAACAGGCAGAGCTTGAAGACCGGTGAACGGTCGAAGAGGATCTGCGTCGCGGCGAAGTGCTTCGGCGTGCACAGCTCTGGCGCCGGGAGAGCGGGGAGCGGCGAAGGGCTCAAGCGGCAGAGAAGCGCTCCGACCATGTACGCAGTGAGCCGCTGCTCGGGATCGCCCCGCGGATTGGCCGTACGCTTTAGGAGGGCTATGTTTGACGTAGTGAGCTCCATCTTGCCTTCGGCCATGGCATCTGCTGTGTCAGCGATTAACTGTCGCGAAGAAGTTGTCGTCGTCGTGATTGAAGAAGAGCAGGAGGCCGTGGACGACGTAGACGAGGAGGAGATCGTAGGGGATGGCGCAACAGCAGTTTGTATCGGCGGAGAAGGAGAAAGGATTTGCTGAATGTCGTCGCCCCAGTCGGTGAGTGTGAGCGCCGAGCTGACAGACGCGCTTGCCTCGTCATCGTCCTGGTCATCCAACAGCTGCTTCTCCAGCTCCTGCAACCGGTTCTGCATTACCACCGAGTTCTTCGCCGGCGCTGTTGACGGAGCGGCGGCGGAGAAGAAGAGATCTGAAGGAGGCCTAAGACAACTTTGCGAGGAGGAGGAAGTCAGTGCGATGTCAGGAGAGATGGCCGAGAGATCAACGGGGGATAGTGGGGAGATGGGGGACTCATGGAAAGCCTTCTGCTTTACGGACCTCAGAAAAAACGCCTGCCGCAGCTGCTGTTGCCGCTCCACCTCCGCCACCGGTCGCTTCACTCCACCTCCGCCGCCGTACAACGGCGATTCGCCGCCCAAGAAGCCTAGAGCGCCGGCGTGGTAGTCCCTCCCGGGATACCCAGAGGCCATGTCCGCTGCTCGTCTGTTGCCCAATACAATAGAATATAAGACAGCTATCAATGAATGAATGAATGAATGAAAGCGCATAGAAAGAGAGAAAGACTCCTTTTTCACCCTCTCGATAACTATAAGGTAGATATTATTCTATTAAATGTGCTCGTTCCTATCTTTCGTCTACGCTTGGCGCAGTAATAACATAAGAAAATAATAAAAATCGGAGTATTGGAGGGGACGAGGAGACAGACACATGCCGGTAACCCAGAAATGGGAACGCGGAAGGGGCGGTGAAGAGGCGACGTTGGCGAGCCTGCGGCCACTCCTCGCGCTTTCCGGAATCCGGAAATACTCCATGAGTTAAAAAAAAAAGGGTAACGTGGAGGCTGGAGCACTGCGCATTGTAATAAAGGCGGACAGGAGGCGGATAGGGACGAAACTTATTTCCCAGCAATCGTATTAAAAATAACATGCTCGGTCATCAGCTCTATCATATACATACTTAATATAAAATTTTATTTCATATTAAATCTTTTTATAACATGTTCAAATTTATTTTTTATTTTTTCGTTTGATAAATAATTTTCTAATAGGAATTTTTAAAACAAAAGTTGAGTGTTTTTAACATAATAGTGACCATTTCTGTACCTGCTGCTGCAGGAAAAAATTTCCGAGGGGAGGAGGTTGCGTGAGGTGGAAATTGGTTAGCTGCGGAGAAGCATTCACACCCACCCACCTCGCCGGCCCATTACCGGAATGGTCCCTATTATATAACGACGAGAGGACACGTGTCAGTAGCAATAGCATACCGTTGTTGCTTGTGGTGCTACAAAAATGCGAGTAAATCCCACATACACTTTTGTTTTGAGTAGATTCGAAGTCAGAACGGCCCCACACACGACGCTGCGTGTGTACTGTCTCTGCAGCAATAAGGAGACTTCTGATAAAGCATTGCAAACGAATCAACCAATGAAAACCGTATTTACTTCAGTACATTACTATTTTCCTTTGGAATAATTCCATATCAGCCTCCGATCGTTTGAAACTATCATATTAGTCCCTGAAAGGACTGATATGGATTCGACTTTAAAATAGGGGACTAAAACGGTATTATCCGTTTTCCTTTTTCTGAAAAAATCTTTGCTGAATGATTTTTAAATTATGAATAGTGCTAGATGCAGTAATAAATTACGGTGCTCGAGTTCGATTCGTTTAATTAACTGAATTTAAATTTTTGCTCTGGCTTTAGCTCGATATTAATAAGCTCGCGTCGAGTTTAAACGAGTTTGAGTCCGAACAACTTATGAGCAGTTCGGCTCATTTTCAGCCATAGTAATAAATTTATTAAAAAGTTATTTATTAAAATAGTAAAAAAATTTCTAAATATTTTATAAAAAAATATTCAACATTAAAAATTATGAATTTTAATAATATATATAATTTTATGTTAAAAGTTTTTTAAAAAACTAATTCCATATAGATATTTTGAATTTTAAAAAAATATAATATATATATATATATATATATATGTTAGATATTTTAAAATGTAACGGATTTGAAATTGATTCTAAAAATATGTATTTTATATTAGATATTTTTTGAAAAAAAAAATACTTTTAAACTTTTATTACTCATGTGACTCCATAAATTTTTTGATGAGATAAGAATTGTTTTTTAATTATTTTGAAATTGCATAGATAGCATTCTGTACTTGAAATCTATGAACCAAATCTAACTTCCACTTATTTCATTTCATTTCAACTCCACTTTATAGCGACAGTCTCATGTCATACTTATCAATCCATTTTTCTTTTTGAGAACATAATTTTGATATGCCGGATCATCCAAACAGGCGCTCTTGTCGTCCGAGCAGGGAGTTCATCTCCCGTTCTAATCTAATGATGAGAATCAACCAAATATATAATATTGTTCACAATAAATGTTTCAGGGAGACTCAAGAGAGCCGCAAGTGAGATGCAGTGTGTGTGATGTCCTAATAGCACAGGTATCGGTCAACCGATACTAAGTTTTGATCGACCGAAATTCATGGATGCTACTCAGTGGGCTGATTGTTAGGCTTGTGCGCGAGTTTAGACTAGACCTACATGACTGTGCAACCATGGTAATAATCATATATCATTTATGTGGGATGGAATGTTGTATTCATTAATAGGGAGGCACTAGGCTTGCACCAAGAACCACTCTTGTCAAATCCGAAAAGAGACCTGATCGTGTGGTGCAGTCGGGACTTGGACGGTGCAGCTTAGCAAGGATCTAGAACGGGTCGGGACGTGATAGAATGGTATCATAGCGACCACGTCATTTGTTTACTGGGTTTAAAGGTCAGGCAGAAGGCAGGGCTAATCCGGATGTAGTAGTAGTAGCTTCACCGTGTAGGACCAGAGCACTAGCGTTACACCGAGTAGGAAGAGTCTGGACAAGGCTTCCACTTGCGATCCGTTCTGCACGACGAAGACGTTTTGTTATATGGTGGTGTGAATGTGATGCCCCGCCTACACATGTATCCCTCGATCGATACTGAATTTCGGTCGACAGAAACTCGCGAGTGATGTACGGGCTAGGCTGAATGTTGGGCCAATAACGCAAGTTTGGGCTAAGCCCATACGACTGTACAGTCATGGGCATTATCTTTTATTCCTTGTATAGAATGTGATGTTGTGTTCATTAACTAGGAAGGCCTATAGGCTTGCACTAACAAGTGGACCACTCTTTTCAAATTCAAAAAAGAGTTTTGGTCGTATAGTACGGCCAGAATTTGGACGGTGTATCTTTAATAGAGAACCATAACGGGTCGGGGGATGACAATTTAGCAGAGCTATAAGGATTCGACAAGGATATCAGAATTATTGGTGAGAAAGAATATCACCTAGTAAAGTAGTAATGCCCAAAACTTTTAATAGACAAAAAGTGTGATATAAATATTATACAAATATCTTAAAACTGCTAAAATAATATATTTTTAGACAGACGAGCCACAAACCATGTTTGTCATTTCTAAGTAGAAATTAGGAACAGTAAGACTCAATTGAAATGCCTTGTAATAATTTTAAATTTTTCTAAGAAGCTCGTAAGAAGAGGAGTTATCGGTTAACTTTTCTAGGAAATCAGACGACCGATATCCCTTATCACCTATTTTTTAAATAATATGACTAACTATCACGCTACCATCCACTCTGAATTCTGCACCGCCCAAGCTCCGACCGCACCACACGACTGCATCTCGTTGGAATTTGTAAATCCACTTGAAGGTGCTCATTGACGGCCTCCCTAGTATATGAACATAAATCTGTCCCCGTACACATGGTATGGGACTAATTCCTTCGTGGCGTCGCGCACACGCCCAATTCCAGCCCAACCCAAGCCTTGTCTACGGTATCTTGGCATCGGTCGACCAATACCTGCACTGCCTGCATAAATTGTTGCATCACATTTTTTTCCACCATATGATACGACATCCGTGTCTCGTACGACGTATCGCAGGCGCAAGTCCTAGGCCAGACTCTCCCTCGTCGGTGTACCGCTAGTGCACTCGGCCTGGCACAGCAAGGATTTAGACCCTATCTAGATTAACCTCTTGTCCGGTCTCCGCACACAACCAGAACGTATAGGCGACAGGGTCGTTATGATATAATTTCTATCACGCCTCAACTCTTTTCGTACCCCGCACCGCTCAAGCCCCGGACCGTACCAGACGATCGAGTCCCTTGTTAAAAGTGGATCCACTTGAAAGGTCCACATTCAAGGCCTCCCCAGGGTATTAACACAAATCTGTCCCAGCATACATGGTATGGGACTAATTCCTTCGCAGCCTAGCGTACATGCCCAATTTCGGCCCAATCCGTGCCTTGCTTGCGATTATCGGTTGATCGAAACTTGGTATCCGTCAACCGATACCCGCGCTGCCTGCGCAAATTGGGGCACCACATTTCTACCACGCTCCGACCTGCCCCGGCCCCCCCACCGCCCAAGTCCGGCTGCACCACACGACCTGATCCGTTTGAAAAGGGTGGATCCACGTGAAAAGTGCTCATAAGGCCTCCCTAAGGTATGAACACAAATCTGAACCCCACACACGCGGTATGGGACTAATTCCTTCGCTAGCTCGCGCGTAGGCCCAATTCAGCCCAATCATTTGTATGTGATTATCCGTCGACTGAAACTTGATATCGGTCTATCGATATCTGCACTGTCCATGCAAAACGGTGCATCACATTTATATCATGCTTCGACCCGCCCCGGACCCCACACCGCCTAAACTCCTGCTGCACCACACAATCAGGTTTCTTTGAAATGGATCCATGGTGCTCATTCAAGGCCTCCATAGTGTATGAATACAAATCTGTCCCCTGCACACGCACTATGGGACTAATTCCTTCGTGGGCTCGTATATTGGCCAAATCTGTGCCTTACCTATGATTATCGTTTAACCGAAATATGGTATCGGTCGACCGATACTTGCGTTGTCTGCACAAATCAGGACATCATATTTCTATCACGCTCCGATCCGTTCCGAGCCCTGCACTACCCATACCTCTGCCGCACCACATGACCGAATCCCTTTGAAATGGATGGTTCCACTTGAGAGGCACCTATATTTGGCCTTCCACGTAATTAAACTTAAACCAGTCTCCCATCCAAGCGATATAAGACTAAACTCTTCGCAGGCTCACGCATAGGCCTAAATCTGGCCCAATCTGTGCCTTGCCCGTAAAATTTTCGATCGACTGAAATTTGGTATTGGCCGACCTGTACCTGCGCTGCCTGCATAAATCGGAGCATCACATTCCCCACCAAATGACACAATATCTCCGTTGTGTTGAACGGGTCGCTGGCGGAAGCCCTAGCCCAGGCTCTTTCTCATCGATGTACTGCTAGTGCACTTGGCCCAACACGACTATGATCTATACCTTACCTAGGTTAACCTCTCATTCGGCTTCCGCACACATCCAGCGCGTACAGGCAACATGATCGCTTTGATACCATTTCTGTCACGCCCCAACCCGCTCAAGCCCGGCATCGTTCAAGCTCCGGCCACACCACAAGACCGCGTTCACTTTGAAAATGGTGGACCCACTTGAAGGTGCTCATTCTAGGCCTGTCTAGTGTATGAACATAAATCTGTCCCCCACACATGAGGTGTGGGACTAATTTCTTCACGGGCACGCGCACAAGCCCAATTTCAGCCCAATTTGTTCTTGCCTACGATTATCGGTTGGCCGCAATTTGGTATCGATTGACCGATACCCGTGCTGCCTACGCAAACTGGGGCATCACACTATCGGTCAAACCGATTAACCAAAATCTAATACGACAGCAAAGTCCATCCCATTGCGTTGTGCAATCCTTTTTTTTCCTTCTCTATACTTATGGCATTACTACTTCAGGCTAACCAAGGCATGAAGTAGGAAGCACTAACGACCAAGACCCATAATGTATGGGTCAACTATTATTTGTTAGTATTAAGTTTTGGTAATAGTATCGGTTAACTAAACTTTGTGTATAGGTCGATCAACACCTTTACGACAACTCATTAGAGGCATCAACTGAAATATCGGTTGACCGCTTAGGAACATCGATCGCTTGAAAATTGTATAAAATTTTTGGATTTTGAAATTCGTTTGCACCTGTTAAACATATTGATTTGCTTAGTCACTAAAGTTTATAAACTTCAATACAGTTCAATCATTTCTAAAATTATTAACTTTAGAAATATTCAAAATTTAGAAGTCCATCAATTTCCAAAATTACCATTGAAAGATGTTAGATGGTATAATTTGCAAGTTTTACATTAAAATCAAGAAAATATAGAACTATAACAAAATGACATATATAATACCAAGTGACGGGTGAAGAGTAGAGTCAAGTAAATTTTTAAGGAATAACTAATAATTATACATCAGCACTTATGTCACATATAAAGATATACTTGGAATCGTATAGATCCTTTCCCATTGTCTTTCCACATGGTTGCTTCTTTTTATTCAGAATCTTGTATCTGAATATATACTAACACCAAATAAGATAGATATATTGAATAACTATACAAATATCTTGAAAAGCTAGGTGTATTATATATATAAATAAATATGTACATACATGTCCTAGATATCGACGACATTTAGGCATGCTAACCCTATTTAATTCACAGCCCTATGAGTTGTTATTAACTAAAATTCACTTATCGAAATTCCACGCGTTTGCATGACAAATCCAATTTGTATTATATTTTCTCGGTATTTTTTAAGATCAATGGCAATTAAAAAGTACAAAATTAATTACATAATTAGAAAGCAGGGATTAAGACAAATCAAACTCTACCTAGTTCGCTTAAAATGGTTAACGACTGAAGATTATATGAAAATTTGAAGAATTTTGAAAGTTTTGCAAATAAGAAAAAGGAGGACGGAAGGAAAGAAGAAAGAAGAAGATATTAAGTGCCAGTGCTGGCTGATAGGATATTTATAAAGCGAGTCTGCAATTTAAGCCGTCAAAGTCATTAATATTTTAAACATTAAAACTAATAAAATGGTACAAAATGATTGTTAGTGTAGAGAAGTTATTTTATAATTTAGGTACCACTATTTCATAATTATTAATAACAAAAATTTTCAATTTTGGTATTTCTTAAACAGCCCATTCATCAATACTATAAATAAATCGCAAACGCCTCATCTATAGTTGTCTAAGCAGTTCTATTTCTTGGATTTTTGCAATTTTATCCTTGTTTTTTTTTCTGTTGAATCCGTTAATATTTCAAAGCTCCAAAATACATACATATATATTTGGTGTACTTGTACTTATCGTAACACGATTTTTGTTATGTTTGAATTTGCTAAGATTTTAAAGTCCCATAACACTAATTTGAAGTAAAATTTGATTTTGAGGCCTATATAGTTTGATATACGATGGTGCATGTTTTTTATAATTTTCAGCCATCCATTATTCTCACCGCCAGCGACGCATATCACCGCGGAAACCATTTGGTTACGTTAGAATATGTCTAGTGAGTTTGTTATGCTAACAATGGCAGGTGTCTAGCGTGAATTCGAGTGTAATGAATATTTTGTTTTGTTTCAAGTTTTTTTGGCCAATCGACGGGAAAGTCACCATTTCGCCGGTTTGGGATGTTCAGGCATATTCAATGACGATGAATATAGTTTTTTTTTGTGAGTTTGGATCATATACCATGAGTCCCGGCTGATGATATTTGTGGCGGCGTCATCGGGCCAGACAGCTATCGGTGATGGCAAATATGTCGATTGCGCGGTCAGCGGCGTGACCTTTGTACAGTCCATAGATGATGATGACAATGAAGCAAAGTTGAATGGCAACCTCACACTCTCTCTCTCTCGACTCTCCTAGGCGCTCTCTCTCTCAATCTCTACCTCCTCCTCCCTCGTTTTCTTCTTCTCCATGGGTATATATAAGCATGTAGGTGATGATTGAAGTCAATGGTGTATTTAATGAGGGTGTGGTGAAGGTGAGGAGGGTATGATGAGGAGAAGAAAATGAGAGGGAGAGGGGGAATCGTTTGGCGGCTGGAGGGATCCCCCTTCTCTCTTTTTCTTTTTTCTTTGGTACGTGTTACACACACACACACACACACACACACATATTCAGATGTTATCGGATATACGCATATCACAAAATACGTCTAATCAGGTTTGATTGGGTCGATTAAGTTGGTTCAAATTTAATTGGCTTTATGGGTCCTAATTGGCGTATTTCGGTATTGCAGATAGGTTGTCCGGACAAAATAGGATGTCAGATGCCCCTCTTCTTATGATTCTTAGTTAAGGATTGGAAAAAGATAAAGGTGGCCCCCATTTTGTACGATAGGGAAGATGTCACTTTGTGCTGTGGGTTAGTTTGGAGTTTTCTTTGTTCTCTTCTTTTTTCTTTTTTTTTTAAAAAAAAGGTGTAAACCCCGATAAACAAGAGATCAATTGATCAATGATAGAAATGACCTTGTAGCATAATCGCGTTGAGGGTAAGATTTGTAGTTTGTAATCATAAGACGGTCGTCCAATGACGAAAATGCCCCTAGAATGCGGTTACTTTTTGGATAAGATTTAGAATTTGTAGTCATGAGACGGTGGCCCCATGACAAAAGTAACACTAGAGTGCAGTAGCCTCTAGGTAGGATTTGAAATCATAATCATGGGACGGTAGTCTCATAACAGAAACGATCCTAAAATGCGGTCGCCTCGAGGGTATGATTTAGAATTTGTAATTATGAGATGTTGGTCTCATGACAAAATGACGGTAGAGTGTGGTCGCCTTCAGGATAAAATTTTAAATTTACAATTATAAAATAATGGTTTCATGACATAAATGATAATAGAGTGTGGTCACCTCTAATGTACGATTTGAAATTTGTAACCTTGAGGCAATAGTCTTATGACGGAATGGCCATAAAGTACGGTCGCCTTCACGGTAAGATTTAAAATTTATAATTAGAGAGTTTTATGATAATTGAATACTATTGTCCTGTCCAGCATTCGGGAATCAAGAGTATTATGAGAATTGAATACCACTTGGTCTGTCCAGCCTTTGGGAATCAAAGAGTATTATGAGAATTGAATCTGTATTGGTATGTCCAGCATTCGAAAATCGAAGAGTATCATGCGAATTGTAACCTTATTGGTTTATTGAGCCTTTGGAATCAAACAATATAGAATCGAATCCATATTGGTCTGTCCAATCGTCGAAAATTGAAAAGTATCATGGGAATTTAATCCTTATTGGTTTGTCGAGCTGTTGGGAATCAAAGTATCATGAGAATCGAGTCCCTATTACTATGTACAGCCTTCGGGAGCCAAAAAGTATCATGAGAGTTGAATCTCTAATAGTTTGTCCAGTCTTCGAAAATCAAAAGGTATCATGCGAATTGAATTTCTATTTGTCTGTCTAGCCTTCATGAATAAAAAGATATCATAAGTCCTATGCCTCATGAATGCGTTGAAATCTGTACCGATTTCGATAAGTGTAATGACTTCTCCATTGGTCTATCCAGCTTTCGGTAATCAAAGAGCGTTATTAGAATCAAAAAGCGTTATTAGAATCAAATCACTATTAGTTTGTCCAGTCTTCTAGAATCGAAGAGTATCATGAGAATTATGCCTCATGAATACATCACAACATAAAGATTTCGACAAAATCTATGGGCCTGTATGGTCCTTAAGAATGGAAAGTATTGTCTTATGATCAATTAGTTCGAAACTCGTTCAGACTTTTGATAATAAAACCACGTGGTTGAAATTTCTTCGGCTTAAAGTTTTGAATTTGTGTTTGTATATTTTCCTTCTTTTTTTTTTTTTGAGAAAGTCTCACGCAAAAACGTTTGTTTGAAAATCATGTGTTGTGCATGATTTTCTTCTTTCATTTTAATCTTTTCATATTTCTTTTGTTTTTCACTTTTCTTTTTACTTTTTTTTTCATATCTAATGATGATTAAGAAGATGATGGCCGAAGCTGTGAAGTTCGCCACCGTCGTGACTGCTACGTAGCACGGACGCTCCAAAAATTTAAACGTATCTGTGTCCGTGTACGTGTCAGACACGACACTCTTCGGATACGCTCGGACACGTATCGGACGCGCCACGTGGCGTGTCAAAAAAAAATTAAAAAAGAAAAATCGGACACCCCCGTCTGACACTTTTGTTCAGCGTGTCCGACACGCGTGTCAGTATTTTACAATTTTTTTTAAAAAAAAATGTTTTTTGTTATTTTTAAGAAGATTTAAATATTATTTGTAATAATGGTAAGTATTATAATATAGTTATGCACTCATAGAATTTTTTTTAATATTTATTTAATAAATGATTACTAAATTAATATCAAAAGGCAAAATTTTACGAAAATAGTACCGGGTCGCCATTCAGAATGGCGACCCGGTACCACCGTGACGTAGCGGGCCGACGGGGCATTCCAGGTGGATATCGCCATTCTGAATGGCGACATCCGCTAAGCGTCAACAGATGTCGCCATTCTGAATGGCGACATCCACTAAGGATCAAATTACAACCGCTGCCAAGCATCGTCCTTTATTATTTTCCTTCTTCTTCCTCTTCTTCTCCTTCCCTTCTCCACCTGTGGCCCCCTCAAAATCTCAAAAATTTTCACACCAAATCACTTAATGTCTTCTAAAAATCTCAGATCTAAGTTAGTATATGCCCGATCTACCACATATTCTCCATATCTGTGAAAAACGGTATATTTATCAACTTTTTTATTTTTTGAAATTTAGAGAATATGTGTAAATGTGGTTAAATCTTTGTTTTCTACATGTTATTTATGAAGATTGTGTGTGAAATCGTAATTTATTTGGTAAAAAATTACGCCGTATTTGATGTTTATACCATTTGTATATTACATATAATACGTGTATTTTTTTTGTAGGTGTGCATTTTGTATTTGGTTGTATATATAATTATATATATATATATAATATTATATATATATATAATATATATATATATATAATATATAATATAATATATATATATATATATATATATATTGGTATTAAAATATTGTGGGTGTATATGTTGTATTCAGTAGCATAATTGTACTTATTAAATAGTGTGGTTAAATATGTTAAAGATCATATATTCCACTAAGCATATATGAATGTCAGCAAATATAAGTGTATGTATGTGTGTGTATATATGTGTATAATTAAATGTGTACGTATTTACACAAGTATTTACACCTGATTATAGCTTCTCAGTTTTTCCATTAATACGAACATAAAGCAGGTACAATAAATGTTGATATAGTTAAATACGTTAAAATGTCGTGGGTGTGTATATTGTATTTAGTAGTATATATATATACATATATATTATGGTACTAAAATGTTATGTGTGTTTAGGATGTTGTATGTTGTATTTAGTAGTATGATGTATTCAGTATTTTTTTATAATGTAATTTGTATTGATATGGTAAAAATTTTACTTGCAAGTATTATGGAGCCTAATTCCGGACCCATCGATCGTAGCATTCTATATCTACAGGATCAACACTGATCCGAGAGTGCCTATATATGCTGGAGATACTTCTACCATATGTCTTCGACGATGCGAGACGCTACAACACAATCTCGCAGTTCTAGATCCTTGTCTGGTTCCGTACATACAGGACGCTGGATTTTACGGACTTCGACGCTTGGGTTTTATACAAGTAGATGCGTGTTTTGTTACGACTTTGATAGAGAGATGGCGTCAAGAGACGCACACATTTTATTTCTCCATTGGGGAGTGTACAATTACACTCGAAGATGTGGAAGTGTTGTTGGGGTTGCCCATCGACGAGAACGCTGTTACTTGTCCTACCCAAAATATTATTTTGAAAGAATTATGTGGAAGGTTAGTTGGTAAAGTACCTCCGGATGTCACAACACTCAAGGGAGGGCGAGTAAAACACTCTTGGCTGCGGGAAGAATTTGGAGTTAATCCTGAAAATGCGAACGAGTTAGTGGTGCAATAGTATGCCAGAGCGTATCTATTTATGTTCATTACGGGTTCATTATTTACTGATGCGTCTGGTTCATTTGCATATCTTTATTTCTTACCCCTTCTGAAAAATTTAGCTGAAGTTGGTACTTATAGCTGGGGGAGTGCAGCATTGTCCTGGCTATATAGGAATTTATGTAATGACAGTCTTAGGGGAGTGAAATATATTGGTGGCTGTCTGATCCTTATACAATTATGGGCATTTGAGCGTATTACCTTCACGGCACCAGCAATCAGAGGCATTCCACCGTGCACGGACTAGCATCTTCTGCCATTAGGATATCGGTATAATTTTCTTTTTTATTCTAGCATTATCATTACATTTTAAATGTTATAATATATTTAACTACATTTCACAATTTCAAATATAGGTGGGCGAAAGGAAAAAGAAGTCGAAAGCAGAATCTGTCGCATGTGTTGGAGATGTTTCGATTTCCGATGGACTCCATGACGATGGAGCACGTAAGTTTTTAAATAATTTCTTTCTATAATTTAACTTATTGCTTTTGCTATCTATTATTTGTCTTCTTATCGCGATTTGTCATATTACAGATGGTCTAAACTCCATACACTGAAGAAATATTAACACGCCTTCCCGATGATTGTACTAGGGGAAGAGCGATATGGCGAGCGAAGTTGCCGTTAATTTGTTTTAATGTGATTGAGTGGCATGCTCCAGATTGAGTTCTTCGCCAGTTCGGTCCATTTCAAATATTCCTGAGGCAATATCTACTGAGACAGTTTTAAGAAGTGTTTATACAGCAAAACGAATTGGGAAAGTCGCCATCGGATATACATAAATATATGGAATGACCATTCACATAGAATAGTGCCAGGAGGAGCAGATGAAATTCATATATATATATATATGGACTGGTATAAACAAATTAGTAGAAAATTCATTACATGAAAGTGCCTGATGAATGAATATATGGTAAGATATACGTCTCTATTTATCTCATATAAGCTATTTGTATGTTTGTCTTATATGTCTATCTCATACGTGTATTTGTGAAACAGACCGAGAGTGTATAGAATATTTATAATGTAGCTGGCGAACATGCATGTTCAAGCTATACACACGGAATGTATATTCAGAGTATTTGTAGTGAAATATCTCGACATTGTCGTGAGTATGCTCTAGGGACACGTGATGATATACTTCCAACAGTCGGACCACTAGCCTTTGAAGATGACGAGAATATTATGGATGAGGATGCTGGTGGTGTCCAAGAGGAGGCGGCATAACAGATGCCTGATACTGCAGGATGGGACTCTTGGAATACTAGTGCGTACTATGGTTATGAATAAGGCCGGATTAGTTCGTATGGAGGATAGGAGCAGAGCCCTACGACTTTGCAGTTTGGAGGGTATGAGTTGGGTCAACATAGTTCATACGGAGGATGGGAGCAGGGTTCCTCTGCTACGCAATTTGGAGAGTATGAGTTAGGTCGACATAGTTCATACGGAGGATTTTTAGTAAATTAATGCTTTATTTTGCGTCGATAGAGGCAAACCTGTAATAACAGTCATTGATCCTGGACAAAAATATTGAACTGCTTGAAGCCATCTAGGTAAGAGGCTATATGACATGTCCCAGTCACCAAATATCATGGCAATAGCTTTTTACCTTCCCAACATTTTCTGTAAGATGCTGTGTATTGGTATGTTAGTTTGATGTCAGCAGCAATTGCGGTAACACACAAGTTGGGTTGTGATTTCACCAACTCTTTAATCTTATCTGCGATAAAATTACAGTCCATGTTCGGGTGGTCAGAGTTCTGTTCATCTGCTTCAATAAAACATTCATGAGGCCCAACGTACTTTACCACCTTCCACATCCCATCTGACGCTTCAAATGTTGCTCTCAAATGCCACGCGCAGTTATTCTTACCTTTCTTGCAGTTTATAATCCAAACTTTTGTATTTGATCCTTCAACAGCATATTGATGATGTCTTTCAATTGAATATGCTTGTACTGCATTAATCAATGATTTTTTTATCTCTAAACAACATCCCTTGACGAAACTCTTGGTTTTTTTTTTTTTCTTCTCATGACTAAGAGCATGAGGACTCTACCATTAAATCTTTCGGCTAGTGGGTTTGTTTCTTTCTTTTCTGTGACTCAGAGCACAGTCCTCTACCACTTGCTTTATAGCAATTGGATTTATCCTATAACTAAGAGCATAGGCACTCTACCACCAGATCACTTGGTTAATGGATTTGAACCTATGACTACGAGCATAGGCACTCTGTCTTTTTTTTTTATTTTTTATTTTTTATTTTTTTTTAATAAACCAAATTTAAGGTAAAAGGCTACTAAGTGATAGCTTCACTTGAACATCCATATCTTGCTACAAAAACTAACTAAGCATCCAGAAAGACTATACAACACAAAGGCAAAAACAGTTTCAAGTATGTCCAGATCTAACAACTTGGTATCACATTAACTTAAAATCCAACATTCATTCTCCTACAAATGTGCCCATTATGCATCACACTCAATTAAACAAATTTGTACTTGAGAGATTTCAGTAAAATTTTCAACAAGAAACTATCGCACCCCCAAACTTATTATAGACATTGTCCTCAATGTAATAAAATGTAGATAATGCAAGAAAAGGATAAGTACTCCCCTGGGGTGACAATGAGTGGCTTCTTCAGTAAGCCTCTGAAATTCCATTAAAATATGCAGCAACCACTTCTTCCTAACAAGCAAAATAAAAAAAATAACATAGTTAACAGAAAAATAATAATAAAAAAATAATGAATTTCTCGAAAAGAGTGCAAAAATAAAAATGCGTGGGTTGCCTCCCACGAAGCGCTTGTTTATAGTCATTAGCTCGACTATGCCTTGCTTTCAGGTTCTTCCAAATTTATTATGGTCTTCTGAGACATAAAGTCTTCCCCACTGTAGTAGTGCTTCAAAAGTTGACCATTAACTTTAAAAGTGGCATTCGTCTTCTCATCTTTCAATTCAACTGCACCAAAAGAAAAAACTTTAGTAATAGTAAAGGGACCAGACCATCTTGACCTCAACTTACCTGGAAACAACTTAAGTCGAGAGTTATATAATAAAACTTTTTGACCCTCTATGAACTCTCGCTTAAGTATGTTCTTGTCATGCCAGCGTTTGGTGCGCTCCTTATATAGTTTGGCATTCTCATAAGCACCATATCGGAACTCCTCCATCTCATTCAGTTGCAAACACCTATTATCCCCTGCAACTTTCAAATCAAAGTTCAAGAATTTAATGGCCCAATATGCCTTGTGCTCAAGCTCAACCGGAAGATGAAACAGATTTCCAAAACTAATCTGTAGGGTGACATTCCTAGTGTGTTTTTGAATGCATCTATACGCCCAAGTGCATCATCTAACTTTAAGCGACCAATCCTTCCTAGATGAATTGACAGTTTTTTCAAAAATGCGCTTGAGTTCCCTATTAGACACCTCTACTTGCCCACTCGTTTGAGGATGGTAAGGGGTTGCAATTTTGTGTTTGACACCGTACTTAGCAAGAAGTGTCTCAAATTGCTTATTACAAAAGTGTGAACCACCATCACTAATTATTGCCCTAAGTGTTCCAAACCTGGTGAAAATATTTTTCTTTAGAAACCTGATAACATTCCTAGCATCATTAGTAGGTAAAGCGACAGCTTCGACCATTTTGAAAACATAAATCCCAGCTACAAAAGAAATGTAATCTATTAAGAAAATGAAGGAGGAAAAGGACCCATGAATCTTTCCCCATACATCAAAGAGCTCCACTATCAAAATGTGTTTAAAGGAAAGCTCATGACATTTGGAAATATTCCCAGTTTTCGTTGACATTGAGCAAAGAGATAACAAAGGTATGACAATGCTAAACAGATTAGGCCCAATAAAATCCACATTGTAAAATCTTAGCTGCAGTTTTCTGTGCACCAAAATGACCACCCTACCCTCCGTGCATGACAAGCTCAAGGTATGTTAGGTATTTTCATCATTCTGGAACAGCTCTTCCTTAATTATTGGTCAGGACAACATTTTAAAAGCCATAAGGCTCATCCCCAGAAGAGTATTTGATATCAGATAAAAAAATTTCTTTTTTCTGGTGATGAGAAATATCATATGGTAAAATCCCTCTGACAAATATTAAATATCAGCATACCAAGGTGTATCACATGCGGCATCAAATAGATATAATTGCTCATCAGGAAAAACCTCATTTATGGATGCATTAGTATCAACATATGTAATTCTAGACAAGTGATCAGCAACCATATTTTCAGTTCCTTTCTTATCTTTAATTTCAAGGTCAAACTCCTGCAAGAGGAGAATCCATCTAATCAACCTTGGTTTCGCATCTGTCTTAGCAAGCAAATACTTAAGAGCTGCATGATCTGTATATACAATCACTTTAGATCCTATCAAATAAGACCTAAATTTGTCACAAGCAAAAATGACAGCCAACAACTCTTTCTCAGTAGTAGCATAATTTTTCTGTGCATCATTCAGTAATCTGCTAGCATAGTATATTACCTGAAATGATTTACCTGATTTCTGCCCCAGAACCGCTCCAACTGCAGTATCGCTTGCATCACACATAATTTTAAATGGTTTCTCCCAATCTGGTGCAATAATCACAGGTGCAGTCGTCAATTTCTCCTTCAAAAGATTAAAAGCCTGCAAGCAGTCAGAAGAGAAATCAAAAGGAGTATCCCTATTCAATAAATTACAAAGAGGTTTAGTGATCTTAGAGAAGTCCCTGATGAATCTCCTGTAGAAGCCAGCATGTCCTAAGAAGCTCCTAATGCCCTTCACATTGATAGGTGGTGGAAGATTGGCAATCACATCCACTTTAGCTTTGTCAACTTCAATGCCTTTTTTAGAAATTTTGTGCCCAAGTACAATGCCCTCCTGCACCATGAAGTGACACTTCTCCCAATTGAGAATTAGGTTAGTGTCCTTACATCTTTGTAAAACTAATGACAAATTTTCTAAACATGAATCAAAAGTCATACCAAATACAGAAAAATCATCCATAAAAATCTCAATAAAATTTTCAACCATGTCAGAAAAAATAGCCATCATACAGCGCTGAAAGGTGGCGGGTGCATTACATAAACCAAAAGGCATACGACGAAATGCAAAAGTACCATAAGGACATGTAAAAGTAGTTTTCTCCTGGTCCAGCGGGTCTATATAAATTTGGTTATAACCAGAATAACCGTCCAGAAAACAATAAAATGCATGACCTGCTAGACGCTCTAACATCTGATCTATAAAGGGTAGGGGAAAGTGATCCTTCCTGGTGGCATCATTCAACTTCCTATAATCAATACACATTCGCCATCCAGTGACAGTCCTAGTAGGTATTAATTCATTGTTCTCATTAGTGACAACAGTTATGCCACCTTTCTTAGGAACTACTTGGACAGGACTAACCCAACTACTGTCAGAAATAGGATAGATTATACCTGCATCCAAAAGTTTCAGAACTTCTTTTTTAACTACCTCTTTCAGCATTGGGTTGAGTCTCCTCTGTGGTTGAACTAATGGCTTGCATTCCTTTTCTAACATGATCCTGTGAGTGCAAATAGTTGGAGGGATCCCTTTCAAATCAGCAATGGTCCATCCGATCGCTTCTCTATGCCTTCTAAGGACTTCCAAAAGCTTCTCTTCCTCTTCACCTGTCAGAGAAGAAGAAATAATCACAGGCAAATTATCCTCTGACTCCAAGAACGCATATTTCAAATTATTAGGTAAGGGTTTAAGATCGAGTTTAGGGGGCTTAATAAATGAAGGTATTACTGTACAAGTCACTAGCCCCTAACTCCTCATAAACTCGTGGTTTCAGCCAAACCTTAGAACACTGATCTACATGCTCAACTTCCCATCACACAACATTTTCAATCAACATCACCAGATATATCCTTTCAAAGAAAACAGGTTCTAATCCAGAATTAAAGGCATCAGCAATCAAATTATCTAGTATATCAATAGAGAAACAAGATTCTCTTACCTCAGGATATTTGAGAGTACGAAATACATTAAATGTTACCTGCTCGTCCTAACACTCTCAGTGTCAATTTACCTTCCTCCACATCAATAAGAGCTTTACCTGTCGCTAAGAAAGGTCTACCCAAGATTAAAGGAATCTCTCTGTCCTCCTCCATATCCAAAACCACAAAATCTACTGGAAAGATAAAACGATCAACCTTCACCAGAACATCTTCCACTATCCCTTTAGGATACTTTATGCTCCTATCAGCCAGCTACAGAGAAACAAGTTGTGTGCTTACACTCTCCTAATTCCAAGCTTCCTGAAAATAGATAATGGCATTAAATTGATGGCTAGCTCCTAAATCACATAAGCTTTATAAAATATGAATTCCCAATAACACATGGTATAGTGAAACTCCCTGGATCCTTAAGTTTAGGAGGTAGTTTATTTTGAATTATAGCTGTGCATTCCTCTGTTAGCATAACTGTTTCTTTTTCTCTTCTTTGCTAGAATCTCCTTCATGAATTTGGCGTAGGACGGCATCTGCTCCAGTGCATCTGCAAAAGGGATGTTAATATGAAGCTTTTTAAAAATTTCCAGAAATTTAGAAAATTGAGCATCTAGTTTCTTTTGTTTAAGTCTCCCTCGAAATGGAACTGGAGGCACATAAGGTCTGATTTCTGATTTTTTTAACTCCTTATCTTCAATCTTCTCTTTTTCTTCGTCCTTTATAGCCTCAGGTTCTTCAACTCTCGACAATGGATCTTCTTCCAACGAGCTTCCAATCATCTTGCCACTTCTGAGAGAAATTGCTTTTACATGCTCCTTAGGATTTTTCTCAGTATTGCTCGGTAATGATCCCTGCGGTCTAGAAGTTAGTATCTGAGCCAACTGGTTTATCTGAACTTCCAAATTGTGAATAGACGCCTCTTGGTTCTGAAATCTTGTCTCCGCCTTTTGTATAAAGCTCGTCATCAATTCTTCCATACTTGGTTTCTTTTCTTGCTGATGCTGGAATCCAGGTGGCGGTCTCGCTACATTATTGTTATTGTCTTTCCAAGAAAAGTTTGGATGATTACGCCACCCAGGATTATATGTGTTTGAATAGGGTCCCTGGTTGAACCTTTGTTGGAAGTTGTTGACAAGATTAGCCTGTTCTGGTAGTGAGCTAGAAGACTGCGCAAAAGGGTTTCCTACTTGACACTCGCTGCTAGAATGGGGACCTGCACACCACTCACAAACAACCTGATTAGTAGAAAAAGTATTACTTGAGGTCAATTTGCCTACCTGAGTGGTCAAGGCAGCTACTTGCGCTGTTAGTTGTGCAACAGTTTCGATTTCATAAACTGCAGCTTGTCTACGTGGTATGGCTCTATCTGATTGCCAGCTGTATGTGTTGGATGCCATCTCTTCAATCAGCTCATATGCTTCATCCGGTGTCTTAGCCATCAGTGTTCCGCCAGATGCCGCATCTACCATGGATCTCAAATTTGCTCCCAAACCATTATAGAACGTTTGAATCTGAAGCCATAGTGGTATCCCATGGTGTGGACATCTCCTTAGAAGTTCTTTATACCGCTCCCAACTCTCATATAGTGATTCCCCGTCGAATTGTCCAAAGGATGTAATATCATTACGCAGTTTTGCTGTTCTTGCAGGAGGGAAGAATCGAGCCAGGAACTTTTGAGCAAGCTGGTCCGAAGTGGTTATCGAGCCTGGTGGTAGTGAATTCAACCAGCTTCTTGATTTATCTCTGAGTGAAAATGGGAATAGCCGCAATCTAACTGCATCTAAGGAGGCACCATTATTCTTGAATGTTTCACATATCTGTAAAAAGTTGGTAATGTGGTCATTGGGATCCTTCCATTGGTGAGTCCTCCAATTGGTTTGACTGCACCCATTTGAAACATGCAGGCTAATTTCAAGTTGTTAGCTTGAATAGCAGCTTGCCTATCCTGAAGCAATACCCCCCAATACTAGGCGCGCATAATCTCTCAAAGCTCGTTCATTGATCACATTTTCATTCTCCTCAGCCATGATTCTAGTATCTGTTTTCTGGGTGCGTCTCTTCTCTCTCAATAACCTGTGAAAAGTTCTATCAATTTCAGGATCCAACAAAAGTTCACCTAAAATTTTCGAACGAGTCAATATCATAAACAAATAAAAACAGAGAAAAAAAATACAGAAATTAAATTAAAAAATAAAAAATAAAAACAAAAAATAAAAACAAAAACAAAAAAATTAAACCAGAGAGAAAAAAAAACTAAAAACAGAAAAAGAATTTTTTTTTTTTTTTTTTTTACAAAAACAGTAAAGAAGAAAAATAAAAACAGAGAACAGAAATAAATAAAGAAACCAGAAAAAATAAAAAATGTAAAAGAAAATGCTTAAACTAACTATAAGATAGATAAAATCGATATTATAACGACGTTACATGCCCCGGCAACGGCGCCAAAACTTTGATGCGTGTAAACGTACCGCAAGTATTACGGGTCGCACAGTAATAAGTGAGGAAAATTATCGTTCCCTGAGGATTGAAAGTGCTAAGTACCGATTTGGGGTAACCTTACAATTATTTAAGCGATCGAATTTGCTTGACAATTCAAATTTTAAATACTTTTAACAACTAGAAGAATATCGGAGAACGTAGTTTGGATCAAATTTGCAAAGGCTTGGGAATTGATTTCACCATTATGCATAATTATCATCTCAATGTCATTAATAACAGAATAATTATTTATTTATCGGAATTGTGGAGATTCAATTGTGAATTGTTCCGCCGTTCGCGTTGCAATTCCTAACTATTAATCTACTTCCCTATCGAGTCGCAAATTAAATAACTAGACTCAATTAATTATCCTAGATGTCTCCATGAATAAGTTAATCGAGTTACAATTATAACTACGACTCTGTCGAATTGTAGTTAACTAACTATTAACAATTTCTCCTAAATGTCTTTATGAAGATAATTGCTAATAATCGCATGAAATACGACGAATCTTCTAAAATCCTAATATGTCATCCACATGTCTGTTTATACACATATTACTCATCTATTAGCATTAATTAAATTTTACTCCGCTGTCGCATCGTTAAATTCTAGATTTATAATCCTATATTAGCAACACAATTTCATGATAGATAAATAAAATCATTTATTAACTAATAAAGATCAAATATGCATAAGGTTTAATCAAAATCCCAATGAATAGATTAGTTATGACAAGATAAAAAATTATCTATCATAAAAATCTAGAAACACCGTAGAGATATCGTGCTTTGCTGCGTAGTTTCTCTCCTTCGTAATCTCTGATCTTTCCCCGTCTCTGCCCTAGCCGCAAACTCCAAAAGAAAAAACTTCCCTGCTCCTCTGTCGCGCCGCCAAAACAATGAATATATATTCCCTCCTTGGCTAAGTCGGCGTCTATTATTTTGGGGTTGCATTCAATCTTCACCGTCCGTTTTAGTTACTCGTATTAGGCCTAGATGCTTGGGTGTTTGCTGTTTTGGGTTTATATGGTCTTCTATTTCAGCCGAGTCTACAGCAACCGATCAATATATAGCTCCTCTAATGCTGGCCATTGATTGTTTTTTTCTTCTTCTTCATCTAGCCGTCAATTTCATTTGCTTTTGCTTGTCAATCAAATCTCCACGAAGTATTTATTTTTGAACCTGAAATAAAATTAGAAACCACAAATTTAATATATAATCTATACTAAATTTGGTATAAAAATTATACTTATCAACAATCCATGCATTGGGGCCGCCACTAGTAAGAAGTGCCTAATGAACTTGCGGACGTATTGGCACGCCCCCACGAAGCTCCGCACCTCCGTCACGTTCCTTGGCCTTGGCCACTCCAATATGACCCGTACCTTGCTAGGGTCTATCTTGAGCTCGCCATCCCCCACCACAAAGCCTAAGTAAACGAGGTTGAGCCTCCCCACCTCGCACTTCTTCAAGTTCAACTTGAGGCCGTGCTCCTCAAGTGTGGCAAACACCTTGCCTAGGTGTTCCATATGGCTAGACCAATCCTGGTACAGGTGTCTCACCATAACACATCACTATTTGTGGTGATACGTTCATCACGCAATGAAACGTATAGAGGGGCATTGCATAGCCAAGGCCATCCACATCCACTCGAAGAGCACTTGATTGGGTCTTGCAACGCACGTCTTACCACGGTTCCTCTTCATGTACCCTCACTTGATGATAGCCGGACTTGAGGTCCAATTTGGTGAAGAACTTGGCGGGTTGGAGTTGATCAATCAAGTCTTCAATCCTTGGCAAAGGATATCTATTCTTTCACTGTGATCTCTTATTCACCGGCTCGAAGTCCACGCACATACCGCATTCTCCCATCCTTCTTTGGGCACCTAACCTATGGGTGATCCGCACGGTGAGTCTACTAGTTGATACCCTTGCCTCCATGAGCTCTTGCACTTGGCGCTTGATTTCGTCACTCTCCAACAAGATGACGATTAGGCATGCATTTGGAAGGGCGCCCTTACCAAATGATGCATGCTCACCTCTCGGCGCGGGGGTAGCCCGCGCGGCTGATGCCGACAGTGATGCGCCAACCTCTTTGCCTTTGCCCTTGGCAAGTTGCCCCCGAGACCACTTCCCTCTAGAGCTTGCAATGGCCGCGCCATTCCGCAACCATGAGCTCATTCCATGCGCGCCGCCGAATTCACCATGCCCGCTTGGCTTGCGCGAACCGTAGCAAGTTGGGTTGCCTCGGCGCCCCGACGTCCCCTCTAGCACGTACGTCTTGCCTTCCTTCGTTAGCACATATTGCTGGGCTCTCCTGTAATACACGGCATCCCTATCCCAAAGATAGGGGTTACCCAAAATAACTTGACAAATATCAAGGGGTACTACCTCGCATATCACCTCATCAATGAACTTCGCCGTCACCGCGAACTTGAACGTGCATTGCTTGGTGATCTTCAATTCCGTGTCCTTCTTGAGCCATCCCAAAGCGTAGGGACAGGGATGCGGGGTAGTAGCCAACCCTAGCTTCTGCACCAAGCTCTCCGAGATGAGATTCTTTTGGCTCCCAGGGTCAATAATAGCCTCTACAAGGCTTTGCTTCACTTGCACCCGAAGTTGGAAGAGCTCCTCCTTCATGCCTTTGCATGGCATGGCTTGCACCGCCTTGCCCTTGCCTTCCACGGCCTCCTTGTTGGCTCCCTTGGCGTGCACCATCAACATGAGTGTTGGATCCGCCTCACGCATGACCAAGGCCTCGCTACCCGCGCCCGCGTCCGTGGTTGCCACCAACGTCGCCTTGCCTTTGTCACCTTTCCTCTTCTTGGGTGCCAACTCGGGATGAAGCTTCCAGCAGCTCTTCTTGATGTGGCCCTTCTTCTTGCAATGGTCACAAATCGTGTCCTTGTATTTGGCCCCATCTGCAGCCCCTTCGGCCGAGCTCCCTTGGCCCGCGCCTTGCTTGCCTTTGCCCGCGCCCTTGCTCTTGCCCGCGCCCGCGCCTGCCTTGCCTTTGCCCCGCGCGCGTGTCCGGTTGAGCTTCTCGAACACCATAGCCTTCTTGCAAGCATCCCCTATGTCAGTTATAGGGTATAGATCCACCTCTGGCACGGAGGTCTTCATGCAACCCGCAAGGTCTTGCGTAGCACCTCACGGTCCTCTAACGCCACGCCGAGAGACAATGCGTTCCTTCGAAACTCCGTGGTGTACTCTTGTACACCTTGCTCGTTGCCTTGCCTCATGTAGAGCCACCTCCGCCACCTTTCTTCATCATACCCCACGGGGTAGAATTGCTCCCTTAGCAATGTCTTGAACGTGGCCCATGTGACCCCTTCGGCGCCCCGCGTACGTAGGTGTGAATTCCACCACACCAATGCAATGAGAATGCAAGTTTTGAGCCTTGCAACCCTTATGCGTTGGGTATCATCGTACCCATACAGTGAGAAGTATGCCTCTAGCTGGTCTATCCATCCATCTAGCTTCTCTCCATTCACCTCGCCATTGTAGACGGGAAGCTCCAATCGTGCATCAACCCTAATGGGGGCTAGGCCAGCCGCCCATCCTTGCTCAGGCCGTGCGCCCATGGTCACTCCTTGCTCCTCTTGAGCCACCTCCCCGACTCAATAACGTGGCCTTCAATTTGTGCATTTCGATGAGAAGGCTCGCCTTGCTCCCTCACGGCCTCCATGCCCGTTGCCCCCGCGCGCGCCATGGGCGCCCCGGCGGGCTGAGGTTGCAAGCTTGCTCCATGGACTTGTCCCGCCAGCAGCAGCTCCATCAAGCTCGTGACCTTGGCTAGGCCCTCTTCTAGGCGCACTATCCTATCATCTTGAGCTCCTCCTTGGCCGCCTTGCTCTTGCATGGACCCCGAGTCCTCCCGAGCCATTGCTTCCTCCTCCTCGGCTTGTTGTGCCGTGGCAGTCCCTTGTCTTGTCACCGCCATCACGTTGCTCTTCTCCTCTCCTTTGCTCTGATACCAAACTTGATCCCAACGCCCTCAAGATCACCAAGAATGTGCCTTGAATGCTCGGGGTTAATGACTACGATCTAGGGAGAAAGAGCACAAGAAAAACTAGACAAAGTTTTTAGTGGAAAGAGTGCACGGCCTCAATGCCTACACACCCGTGTATTAAGCAATCTCAAAAACCACTACAAGTCACAAGAATGTCCAGTGTCCCACACAACCCGTGGCCTACTAGTATTTATATGACTTGGACACACCCAAGTCCCCCCTTAGCCTAACCGGCCAAGGGCTAATACAAAGCAATAATACCAGTGTAGGAAACTAAAAGACAACCTAACTATGCTGGCTACTCTTGGCTCGTCCCGGCCCCTTGGTTGTGCGCGCTCACACTTGTGCTTGGCCACGCCCACGCCCTGCCATGCCGCTCCGCGCGCCCGCCTGGTTCCCGCGCTTGACCTGGTCCTGCCGCTGAGATCTTCCGCCACGTCCCGCGCACGTTCCCCGCGCGCGCGCGCACTGCCTGGATCTCCCGCGCTTGACTCGGTCATGCCCTTGGGATCGCGCGCCATGTCAGCCATGTCCTCCTGTTCGTGCGCGCGCCTTGGCTTGTCCGCCACTCCATGCGCGCGCATGACTTGGTCATGCTCCTCACGATCGCGTGCCACCTGGCCTAAGCACGTCCTCACGTCCGCGCCCCCTTGCCCAAGTCAAGATCCACAACGTGCGCGCCTTGGCCGGGCATGCCATGTCCGCGCCTTGACTTGGTCTTGGATCCGCAATGTAAGCGCCGCAGCCTTGGCCTAGACACATGCTCGTGTCCGCGCCCATGCATCTATCCGTGCCATCCTCGAGTCCGGTCCTGGCCCGCGCCCGCGCATGCACCCGCGCACGCGCCTAGCTGCTCAGCTCCTTGCCCGCAGCCCGCGCCCAAGCTTGGACCTCATGCGCGCCCCATACGCGCTTGCACTCCCTAGCCTTCCACGCACCCATGCGTGCGTCCGCACCAGCCATGCTCACTCATGCCCGTACTTGGCCTAGTCATGCATCCGTGTTTGGTTGTCTTGCACTTGACCCAAGAGCCTCCTGGATCAAGCCTCCCCACCCTAAGTATCATTGCTCCGCAATGAGCCCCTTAGAACTCCAAATGAGGAAACTTGGAAGTTCAAGTAGTTGATCGAAACACTTATGAAATGGTTCAGAATAACGACATTTAAGAATGATTCCCAGTTTCGAACTGAAATTTCTAAATAACCAATTCCTTTTAAGAACATAAGCTTTTAGAACGAACTCTTTTAAATCCTTTTTAAGTAAAGGAAATCAAGAAAGGTAAATCTTTTCCAGAGGAATATATATATATCCAAACAACTTCGAGCCAAGGTTCCTTGACAAACGTCTGTGCGAGAGACAAACTTTATCACCGGATTCCCGTATATGCACACGGAACCATCGCAACCAATCTCTCGCATTGGTTAGCGCTGTTCTATGGGCATCTACAGCTCAAGCTAAACCAAACTGAAACAAATAGTTTCCAAACAAATCTATTAAGCAACATTAATCCGAAAATATTTTCTTCGACGAGAACAACTAAAATATGCGTAGAACTTTTTATAAAATCCCACTTACGAGGCGATTCAAATTCAATATAATCCACACTCACATAGCATCCAGAAGTCTTTCCAGACTTAAGGCGTCCACGTATCTCTTGTTAGACAGTGTCGTCCCACTGTGCTGCACTTAGCCCCAGAAGTAACTCTAACCCAACTCAATATCAATATGTGGCGAAGAGTACCTCCTGGTTTACGCTCCGGATTGCGCAACCTAGGTGGCTAGCTACTCCGCCAAGTCCCATTCCAACATAAATAATCCGACGAGACGAGTTAGAGATCTTCCTGCAAAGTGCGTCAGCTACGATAGTTGCCTTCCCAAGACGATAGAGGATACAACACTTAAAGTCCTTCAAGAACTCAATTCATCGTCTCAACAAAGGTTCAACTCCTTGTAAAGAAAATCATACTATAGACTCCACATTACAATTTCATTAAGAATCCACAAG
>MJHO01000309.1:43626-100395 GCA_002076135.1 Xerophyta viscosa
TAATTTGTAAAAAAAAAATTAAAAATTAATCGTCATTTCTTCTAAAAATTAATTTTACGTTTTTAGCGACTGCATTGTTTGATTTCGAAACTAGAGGATTGATATTTAAAAAAAAGCTCAAACTTTTACTGCAACGCCAGCCGGGCCGACGAAGGACAAGGGAAGGCCGCACGTCACATCAGCTGCATGGCTGCTGCATTAACATTCGTGTAAAGACCCAAACAACGCATAGAGATCGGTGCAGAGCTCAGATCTAAAGCAAAAATAGAAGTCGCGGCATGCCACAATTCATTTATCTCGCTACACGTTGTCCTCGCTCAGTTTCTACATCTGATAAAACACGCCTCGTGATTCGTGTATTTCGGATTGGACGATTCTGAATGACGTTCACGTGGATCGCCAGACGAAAAGTATTTTGATATAGGAAAAAATCGTACGGACGGACAAATTTTATGAGGAAATTGAAATTTCAAAAGTGAGATATCAACAGATTTTCAAAATAGGTAATGATATAAAAAATGTTATTTTAAAAAAATTGTTTATTTTAACTTTTTTATGCTCCTTTAATTTCGGCACATAATTCAAATGGAGATATTTACAAACCTTTTTTCTTAACATACTTAAAATGTATTAAAAAACTAAAAACTTAATTTCTAAATGGATTTTTTAGATATTTAAAACATTGAAAAGTAGATTTTCTACTTATTTAATACTTTATACTTTAGAAATATAATATCAACATATATCACGGCATTTTGGACTATGTACGGTCAATAGTGAGTGTATGAAAATATAATGATAGATTGGATATAAGTCATATAAGTTTAATCATGTTAATATTTGGAAAGAATTTAAGGTTGATGATAAAAAATATTCCACGGAAGGCGAATTTTAATTACTTAGATTTCATTATGTAGAAAATGATTGTATGCAAAGATGTTAGCCATCAAATGAAAATAATATGCTAAGGGTGAAAAAAAATATATCAGAAAGTCATTGTGATAGAAAGTATTTTTACCTGACTGAAGTGAATAATATTATACCAGCATGAATTAAGCTTTATAAAAAAGATCCATGCTTTTCAAAACCATTACAAATAAACCCTTACTTAAAAAAAAAGTTATAAAATCTCTCCAAATAAATATTTTAAAAAAAAATTTGAAATTTGAAATAATAATTTTTACTATACTCTATAATTTCTATAATCAAATTTTATTCAAAAAATATTTCTAAATTGATACAATGGAGCTCTAAAATTTTTTAATAAGTAAAACCTTTAAAATTATAAAACATTTATTTGATTATATTCTTATTAAAAAAAAGTTGATATACAAAATTATAGAATATAGAATATTTATTTTATAAAAGATAAATATTGATTAATTTAATAATTACTAAAAAATTCGAATGTCAGTAAAAAAGACACGGGCTGATCTATTATTTTCCAAATGAATTCGGCTCATTTTGTGACTATGCTCTCTCATTAAAATTATCCGACAGTTATTGTGAAAATGTTAACAAATCAAACACATGAGATTCTCAGAATTGTGCGGATTACGATAAAGACTTTTACTCCGTAAATTTCAAAAAAAAGTTGCATTTTTTTTTTCAAAATATTTCACTTGCAAAATTGTTACTTAGGTTTTGTCATAATCAGTTTTTACTAACGTTCTTATAACATACTGATATGAATTTATGCATATTTATTTAAATTTATGTGATTTCTTAGTTTTCATCACTAACACTGTCGACAGTCATCTTGATATTATCTCGCAAGTTTCTTAATTTCGATTCACAATATTTTATCAAATTAAAATATTAGGAGATAAATTGATAATCTTTTAAATTAAATATATGACTTTTTTTTACTTTAAATGAGGAATATAATTATTAATTGAATATAAAGTTATTATAAAAAAAATGGAATAACAAAAATACCTGTTTTTTTAAAAATAAATAGAAATACTGCCTTTTTACACTTAATTAAATTGTTATTGAAAAATTGCTTCTCTACTTCTTTTTTTTTTGATGAAAAGCTTTTCTACTTTTCAAAATACATTTTTGTGTCTCCGTGTTGTCTACACCCTTCTACGAAAAGCGTTGATATTTACACCCTCTTATTAAGGTCTCCGCAGCGTCCTTTTTTGCACTTTTTCACGCCAAGTTTCACGCCAATCAACATCATGGCGGCATCAAATCGGGTGACCGTAGCAGGAGCCAGTTGCAACTTACTATTATGCAGCAGAGTAGGTGGTGCATCAGATGCATGGCACAAACAGCCACACAGCTGAAATTTACTACCAAAAAGCTGACATTTGTGTAGATATGTTTGTGTGAATGTTGTATGAGCAACCTCGGATAATCCAAAATACTTGACAAGAAAAATTAAATCCAAAAAATAAAACATAATCCAACCAATAGTTAATGAGATTATGTAGATTAAAAATATATGAAGTTATGGTATCTTAATTTGGTAAACATCCATCACAACATTTTTAAAGTTTTAAGTTAATTATTACACTTTATAATATTACCGTTTAAATTTTTTACAAAAATTTAATTACTGCCATAATTCTAAAAAAAAACTAATAAGACATCTAAAGCTATTTGAAAGTAGTTTAGAAAAACTGAATTAATAAATCGTAAAGTCAAAAACATAATATATATATATATATATATATATATTATATATATAATAATATATTATATATATTAGAATACCTCATAATAGGTGTTTATAGTGGTACTATTTTATAAACAATATTTTTTTATTACATGATATCATATCTTTTCACGTATCCAATATGAGTCTGATGAATTTATTGTATTTTTTGTTAAATCTATATATACATTACGTTAGCATAATGTGCTATGATTAGTGTTGGATCTACTGGTTTTAGATATTGCAAATATTACTTTCATTGTTTAATTTTTAATGGCAACACATATTTTATGCCTTTCGAGACAAAAAATAAGTTACTTATTGATAAAGTATTTTTACAATTATCTCAAAACAAAAAATCTTTATTTGGGACATAACATGAACAATGAAATAGTCCATAAAGCCAATAATTAGTCGCTTATTTTCCTTGTTTTCTAGTAATTAAATCCCATTTTACGTTTATCTTTTTTTTTTGTATTTTTGGAAGATCCATTTCATGGTTTTTTGGATGAAGATATGTTGCCAAGATTGGACTACAAAATATGCTTAAGTGATCAATTTTACTAGAGAAAACTATTTAGTTTTATGTACTTTTTTAATAATAGACAATTATATTATGATACTTTAATCTTGTCCCTAATAATTTTATCCTATAAAAAAAACCTTGATAACTTTATTATAAATTCCTATCATTTGCGTCTTTCAATTTACTAATGTGATCTCATTTAATCCGATGTGGCACTCGTTAATTACTTTTTAATCATTTTTCTAATTCATCAATAGATGATGTTTTGGTCATTTAACATGAAGATTTTACTTTTTTATTGGTCCACTGCTGGGTATTTTAATTATGCTGTCTTTTATCCTGACTCTCGCCATTGTAGACCTCTCCTTTGCTTTCTCCTTTAGCCGCGGCTTTGGTTCCACAACACTCCTGCGTCGTCACTGCGGTCTAGGAGAAAGAGTTGGATGTATTGTATGAATTTATATGGATTATTAGTTTTTGGAATAGATTTAATCATGGAGTTGGAAAGAGCATTAATATACAAGTTCTCAAATAACCATCAATTTTTTTTTTAAATTTTTTTTATTTTGATTTTATTATGAAAATAGATATCTTCGCTAATAGTTTATCATTTTAATTTTTAAATAAACTAGTAATTAACCCGTGCTAAGCACGGGTCTATAGAATTTAAAATATTTGATTTGAGCAAATATGAGTTCGAATAAGTAGAAAGAAAAACTCACCACGGTAATCATGGGCCAAAATCCATTTTTTTCGAGAAATATATTTAAATAGTAATCCAAATGAAATCTACCTAGTAAGAAAATTCTCATGAACAAAAACAGGTAAGATAAGAAATCAAGAACGATCGTCATTATCTCTAACATCAAAACAAATTAAATAAATAAACAACTAATTACCTGAAAAAACTTTCTCTCAGTATACGTAGGCGCCATAGGTAGATCCTAGATCTTACTATCATCGTCTTATCGGATTTCAAAGTCTCTTTTCAGAATGAAGCAGAAGGAATAACTGAAAATCATGCTCTTTTGAATTGATTTAAAATCTACAAATTAAAAATAAACAACTAATTACCTGAAGAAACTTACGGAGGCGCCATAGGTGGTTTCTCGATCTTCTTATCTGGATTCAATCTGTCTACACTCTATTCAAAATCAACAAATCTATGTATTCGTAAACTGCTATGTCCCCACCGAAACCAGCTGTAAGCAATAAATATACAAAGTTCGGTTACTTTGTCTAAGTAAGTTTTTAAAGTCTAAACAACCCAAATGCCTCTTTGCATTCCCTACTTACAAAGTATTTTTTTTTTCTCTTTTGGTTTTATAAAACTCACATCGTGGCACCTCTTTGCATTCCCTGCCTAGCCTATTCATATTTTTTATGTTATAAAATCGGTTGGGATTAAAAAAAAATTAATAACTATTTTAAATGGTGACATGTGGCGAATGTAGAGACATATTTAGATGCCACGTGGCATAATTTCGAAGATTATATTTACTTTATATATATTATAGAGATTAGGGTAAAAGAAATCTTAATTCTCAGTGTCACAATAAGCGTTACAAGGCAATTTTCGTAGTAGCAGCCAACACAAGTATCATCGGGCAAAAATGAATAGCCTGTACATAAATCCACGTGTCAATGTTCTATTGTAGCAATAGTTAAACTGCGTATTTATGATGTTACAGCGGTTCTGAGGAGATTGCGTGATGTATGGTGAGCGGTAACCGCTGCTGGGTTGGACGCTAGCGAGGCGGTCACGCCCCGGACGAAGAAGGCAGAGATCGGATGATCGGCGGCTCAATTGGGCGTAAAAGGTTCGGCCGGGAGGCAACGGTGGTCGACGGCGAGCGGCGGCGACACCAGGATCACGGCGACGAGGGTTAGGGTTCGTCGGCCGAAATCGGAGACACGAGCGCGCGGGGGAGAGAGAGAGAGATCGAGAGCCGGATACAGAGGAGAGAACATCGGCGGCGAGCCGTCGGCGAGACGGACGGCCGGGCGGCGCACGGGGACGACGAGAATCGCGAGAGGGAGAGAGAGAGAAATGCGCGCAGGAGGAAGGGAGACTGAGGGAGGAGGCTGGCTCGGGCGTGTGGGCTCGAGCCTAAGGGCTCGCCCGCGCGTCTGAATAGTGTTGGGCTCGGCTGGGCCGAGCCACGTGGCTCGGTTGGCCGGGTCCAACCCAAATTGGGCCCAAATTGGCCCAAAATACAACCAAATCAATCCAAATCAATATCAAATCAATACAAGTCAATCCAAATGCAAATCAAGCACCCAAATAGTCAATTAGACTCTCGATCGAACGTACTTAACCCGAAAATAAATTCGATTCTAACTAATCGAACCCAGTGACCTCACAGGCTCTGCTTCTATCCAGTTAGATAAGTACTCGATCGCCACTATGATGAACTTGCGGTCTTGGGTTGCAGTCGATAGTGGTCCCATTATGTCCATTTGTCATTGTACGAACAGCCAGGGTCCACATATGGATATATGATTCACCGGGGGTAAATGTGTGATGTTAGCGTGCTTTTAGCTGCCCTCACATTTTTGTACCAGCTCCTCACTATCTTTTCTGATCGAGGGGCCAGTAATATCCTTGTCGTATGGCTTTTGCTGCTAGTGTTCGACCGCTAATGTGCATACCACAATTTCCACTATATATTTCATGCAAGATGTTTGCTCCCTGCTGGAGCGTGACACATTTCAATACGGATCGGGCAAATATTCGCTTGTATAGCTAGGCTCTAACGATTAAAAATCATATGATGCATTTACGTATTTCTCCGCTTCTCATTTATTTTCGGTAAAGCCCCTTCGCTCAAGAATTGAGTTATTGGGGTCATCCAGCTCTCTGGAATTTCTTCTATACACATGATATCCGTTGAACACTCTAGACCAGAGTGCTCGGCGTCTAGACAGGAGCGTTCAACCTCTTCTAGGAACACCTTTTGAGGGTTGAATTTCCATTCAGAAGTGGCTAACTTTGATAATGCATCTGCCAAAAGATTTTTTGAACTTAGGATTCGTTGTATGGTAAAGACATCAAATCTTTTAATGATCGCCCACGTCATGTCTAGATACTTTATCATGCTGAGATCTTTTGCTTCATAGGTTCCCGCTATTTGATTCACCACTAGTTCAGAATCAATTTTTGCTCCACGATCCTGACGCCTAATTCATCTGCGATTCGCATTTCGGCATAGTCCAAGGCCGCTCCTCCTGAGCTGGTTAAAATCAGTCCGGCTCCACTCACGATTGCTGTGAAAGATCCGTCCGTATATAGATGCCATGCTGCCGGCGTCGGCGTTTTTTCTGTGATGGTTGTTGGTAATTTTGCTTCCGAGGTGCTTATTTGGGAGGAGCCAGGGATCAGCGTTATCATTTTCACTAAAAAAAAATCTGCCAGCACCTGTGCTTTGATAGCAGGTCTAGGCGAGTATTGTCTATCATATTTAGACAACTCTACTGCCCATTTGATCAGCCTGCCAGAAGCCTCCGGTTTAGATAGAATATGCTTCAATGGGTGATTAGTTAGTACCTAAATGGTATAACCTTGGAAATAGGGTGGAAGCCTTCATTGCCGAAAATATGAGAGCTAACGCCAGCTTTTCACACTCTGAGTATTGTGTTTATGCGTCTCGCAGCGCTGACGTAATATACAGGTAGCTCCGCTCCGGCAGAACATCGAATTAAGACTGAGCTCACCGCCGCTTGAGTGACTGCTAGATGTAGATATAGTCTCTCCCCTACTTCTGGGCTAGAGAGCACTTGGGGTAGTTGTGAAGAATTTCTTTATGTTCTCGAAAGCGGTTTGACATTCTTCATTCCATTCGAAAGTTTTATTGGTAGTACCTGGGCACCCTATCTCTGCCACTTTCTTTTTTAAGGTGAAAAGGCATGGTTTGCACCAAGCTCCCAGCTTTGATATGAATCGCACCAAAGCTATTATTCATCCCGCTAATCGTTGCGCTTCTTGGATGTTGGTGGGAGGAGGCATGTTCAGGATATCGGATACTTTTTTAGGGTTAGCTTCGATTCCTCTGAAAGGATAAATGCCCTAAAAGCCAATAATATTGGATATTTTGGCGAACATATTTTTGTAATAAACTCTTTTAGTGTACTTGATTATGGTTATTTGTTTATTTATCGCATCGTCATGTTTAATATGTTGTATGAATGTATGTGATAAACCCCATGGACTAATGCAACAGAATTAAGATCATGATAGTTGATCATGATAATGAGACCTAATGTCTTATAAACCGTAAGTCCATAATGTTCTTAGTCATAGGTGCATTGAGTAGGGGCTCAATGTCACCGGGAAGACTAATACACAGTTTGCTTGCTCATAAGATGAAAGTAGTGATCTCATTACTACGCGTGTAGTGGACACTGAAGCAAGTGTGTAGGTGCTCATTGGATGAATGAGTTCACTGAACTGACTTACTCGAAGAATACCAATGGAGTATGTCAATGGTAATTCTCAGTGTGATAGTTATGCTTTGGTCCTCAGACTTGTGATTATCATAATATCTTATGTGTATATGATTTATGCTTTAGTGTGTTTCCAAGTATAGCTCAGCTGTACAAGAGAACCATCTGGGTATAAATAATAGGCAAAATACCTTTTTTAGTCCTGGACTTTACAAATGTGCCTCTATTAACTCTAAACCTTAAACTGTACTCGCGATAACCCTGAACTACGAAAGCACGCCCACAATAACCTTACCATCAGTTTTTCCGTCTGCCGCTGTTAATTTACTAACGTGGCAGTTTTTAAATTGTTTTTTAATTATTTTTTAATTTTTTTAACTTTGTGGAGGGACAACTATGTCTTTATATGTATTTATTTTAATCAATTTTTAATTTTTTTTAACTTTGTGGAGGAACAAATATATCTTTATATGTACTAAAATTATAAAAAAATAATTTAAAAACTGCCACGTCAGCGAATTAACGACGGCGGACGGAAAAACTGACGGCAAGGTTATCGTGGGCGTTTTTTCGTAGTTCAAGGTTATCGCGAGTACAGTTTAAAATTCAGGGTTATACAGGCACATTTTTGTAAAGTTCAGGGACTAAAAAATGTATTATAATAACACATGAAGACAGATGATAACCAATAAGGAATCTGTCACCTCCTATAAAGGAGGAGAACATTCTATGTGTCTTTGAATAGAACTAGTTCAGAAAATCCTTGGCCGAGGTACGATGTGAATTAAGAAATATTCTTAATATTACAGACAAGCAAATCTATTAAGACAGATATATATGATTGAGCTATATTAAAGTTTGACAGATATCCTTACTCTAAGCTCATTCGAGATGTTAGAAAGGAACATAAGGATTATAGGGCATGGGAAGCTACTCACATAAAGGTTTCAAGTGATGAATATTAATATTCATACCACACGGTTGGTCATGGCACATTGCAAGACGATAACCATAATCTTTGAAAAAATATAATTAATTGATAAAATTAATTATTTGTTAATTAGTTGAGTTAACTATTTATTCATTGCCGGCGTGGTACTGAACCTAATGAGTCACACGCAAATGAGATGTGATCGCGAAAAATCGAAAATTTGTGCATGAGGGGCTGCTTTTGCCAATGTCCAAAGTGTTGGACCGATGATTTTGCAAAATGCAGAGAGGCATTTTTTGCAAAATAGCAAATATGTGGATTTAATGTGTAATATATGAATCTATATGCACTGTGCCTTCGTTACCACCGATTTAGGAGAAGTCGACGGCGCCGATCGTGACGAGGAAACCCTACGCCGCTAGCACGATCACCTTCTCATTGATCGTCGTCCGCCGCCACCACTCTCCTCCTCCGACGTGCGACGACGGTGATCAGATTGGCCGGCAAACTTCAAGTCCATTCTCGTTCTAGAACCGTTCATCGATCCGAGAATTCCCGTGAAGTTCTTGGCCAGCAGTCGCAGCGTCCCACCGAGTCGCCGCCATTCCTTCTGCCCAGTCACCCGACGGCGACGACGCCAAGTTCCGGCGGCTTCTTCGTCACTTGCCTCTCGGGTGCAATTCGTTGCATCACACCGACGGTAGCTTGGACTCCGGCGAGTTGAGGAGACGGCAAACGGTTGGTGATCCGAGATTACGTGGGCGTGGATCTCCGGCAAGGATCGCACGTTGATTGGTGGCTTCGGTTGCAGTAGAAGCAAGGTGGAAGACAACACTATTAACTCGGGCCAAGTTGGATCCGAACCAAAAAGCCCATTCCGGTTTTAATTCGAATAAAATCGGATTCCGATTTCGTGAACGTCTCAGCGTGGACTAGCATTAGAAGCCGGATATTTTCGCGGCTCAATTCATCAAAATCCGAGGATCATTACGCGGCGTGTTCGACTCGCCAAGGTATTTCGATAAACTCGTACCGCGATTAGAAGCATAATAGGATCGCGTTGAAATTAATTAGATTAATTTTAATTATCATGCTTGGTTTACATGCGATGTAAATGTTTCGATTGTTATAGCATACCAATGTAATTCTGTATTCGGGTACACGGGGATTGTGTTTTTAAAATTTTAAATTTTCACTGCGCATCTGATGTGTTTTTCGACCCCGATAACCCCACCCAACATCCTCTACTAGAGACCATGAAGCCCAAGAATTTACCTGAAGAAACTCCAAACGAACACTTCTCTGGATTTAGACGGATTTAGACGTAAGCCCGTCTTTAGCATCAGGTTGAACGCCCTTTGCAAAGTTCTGAAGATGATTCTCTTTCATCCGACTTTTGACCAGCAAATCGTCCACATATGCCTCCATAGTTTCTCCTTTCACTTCTGAAGATGATCCACGGCTCTCTGGAATGTAGCTTGAGCGTTCTTCAGAACGAAAGGCATGACCTTATAGTAATAGGTGCCCTCCTTAGTAACAAAGGCAGTATTTGGTGCATCTTTTGCATTCATTTTGATTTGATTATACCTGCTATAAGTATCTAAAAATGATAGTCGTTCGTACCCATAGGTAGAATCCACCAAGTAATTAATATGCGGGAAAGGATAATTATCCTTTGGGCAAATTTATTAAGATCAGTAAAGTCTACACACATACGCCACTTGCTATTTGATTTTTTTACCATGATTATATTAGCTAACCAGTCGGTGAATTGGGCTTCCCCGATAAATTTAGCGTTGAGTAGCTTCTGTACCTCCACCCTTGCTGCAACCTTCTTCTCCTCCGAGTAGCTCCGGAGTGGTTGCCTGATGAGTCGAACGCTGGATGAAAGGTGTAATTGATGTGTCATGATGTTCGGGTCCACTCCAATCATGTCAAAGGGTTCCTAGGCGAACACTTTTGCGTTCTCCTGCAGGCATTCCAGCAGCACCGCTCGTTCCTCTTCTTGTAGTGTGGATCCGACTTGGACCGTTCGTCTTAGTTCCGTTGCATTCAAGGATAGCTTCATCATCTCTTTCACCGGTACACTCCGCAGGTCAGGACGGTCTATAGGGTCAATCTCGACGTTGGCTGCTATCTGGATTGATTTGTTCTTCATTCCAGTGACGTAGCACTTCCTTGCAGCTTGATAGTTTTCTTTGGCTTCTCCGATACTGTTTTGCATAGGAAACTTCATCTTCTAATGGTAGGTAGAGAGTACCGTTCTCAAATCATAGATTGTTGGCCGGCCTAGGATGACGTTGTAAGGTGAGCTTGCCTGCACCACCATGAATGACACAGGGATGGTCCACTATCTGGGGAATTCCCCAATCATGACCCACAAAGCTGCACCCCTTTAGGAGTTAAAGATTATCCTGAGAAACCGACTAGCGTAGTGTTGCAAGCCTCCAAAAGTCGATCGTCAATCCCATGGCTAAGAATGCATTATAGAACAGTACATCTACAGCACTGCCTCCGTCAACCAAGACATGTTCGACTTGTGTGTCCGCCATTATCATAGAGATAAAGCAACGCCTCTTTATGAGGTAGAGTACCTACTAGATCTTCTGGGCTGAAAGAGATTTTTGGCCTTTGCGAGGTCTTCCACTCTCTTTTTTTCTGCCCCTATCTGGCAAACTTTCATGCCGAATGCCTTCTTGTCTCGCCTGCTCATTTTTGCATAGGAGGGACCACCCAAAATACAGTGAACTCTCCATATCGCCATCAACGGTTGGGGAGAACGCTCCTCTTCTATGATTTGCCTCTTCCTTCTCCGATTGTTTAGTCCTTCTCGGTCAAGAGAACGCTATCTCCTAACTTCCTCTACTCGTTTAGGTGATCTCCTCGGACTCTTAGAATGCTGGTGTCCGGGGCTGGGCCCCCGCCTCGGGAGGCTTCGTGATGTCTTCCAAGAGCGGCGTGGACTCCATAAACTGTGTCTGCCCCGAGTGTTCTCCCTTGTTGCGCCTTCAGTTGTTTTCAAGTTACGCTACAGCTACGTACATTCCAAGGTTGAATGAGTGCTGGAGTTGTGTATTTCACAGAACACTTGATTCTCCCCCGGGATTTTGTTCCCGCCTTCGCCTTAACCACATGGTTAAGGGCTAATACTTACATGGGAGTGCTCACCTGTTGGGCTTTGAAAGTGAACCGTGGGGTGTTGCCACTCTTATCTTCCTTGCTTGCGTTCGCCCTCGACTCACTGTTCTTCTTGGCCACCTTCTTCTTGTCTTTGTCGGTGGCGGCTAGGGACCGGTCAAGCTTAATACTCGCATTGATCCTCGCATACATATCCTGCAAATCTGAGGGAGGATTCTCGAAGATCCGCTCCCATAGCTTTGGGTGTCGGATTCCGACCTGAATAGCCTCCATAATAACCTCTAGTGTGAGGTCCGTGACCGAGTAAGTTTTCTTAGCCTTTAGTTGCCTTTGTGGCTTGGTCTGTGTGTGTGGATATTTGAAAATTTTCCTAAGCCCTAGACATGCATGTTGTGCATGTGTGTGTTATGATTTTCTTGGACTTGCATGTGGATGTGAGGCTTGCTATTGCTTAGGGATGCATGCGTGGTCGCGTCGGGGACGAGCTGGCCTTATTGGGGTCTCGTCGGTGCGAGTGCACTGTCTTGGACGTGGTGGTATCCAGTAGTAAAATAGACGAGCTCAGCTCCGCAAAATCTTTTGGAACTACCATGACATTCCCCGAGTGTTAGTATTGAATCTGTTTATGCAGATTTTAGGACTTTCGGATCTATTCAAGGCTATCATTGTTATCGAGTCGACTTCGGGTGCTCAGCAGGTAGAGTAGGTTGAGAGTTGTTTTAAGTGTTATTTGGTGTTTTATTTTCATTCTACCCGCAAGCTGAGGTTGCTGGAGCCCTAGGTAAGTCCCCCGTAGGTGATCGTCTCATTTTCTTTGATTTTATTTGAATTAAACTTGATTTTAACACTCTCCTGGCATTACTCTACGCGTAGATCACTTCGATTTTTGGTTTTACGGAGTTTTCGGTTGTGAGCCCGTGAGAAGCTTGATTTCGAGGTGAGCGGTTAAAACACCAAGTGTGTGTGTGTGTGTGTGTGTGTGTGTGTTGATATGCCATAGCAGAACTGTGTTTGATGGCCTAATGCTTGGGTATGTTTACATGATTTTTAATGGTTATGTGTAGCCAGGTCAAGAACCCTAGCTTGATGTTGAATTATTGTGATGTGAAAATCATGTGACATACTATATAATACTCATGTGGTTCTAAATATGCAAGCTTTGAGTGGTACATCATGTTGTATACAATTGTGTTTAGTTCAAAAGTTATGAACTTGTATGGAATGCTCTATAACTATGTTATCCATGTTGATATGTGTTGTTATTTGAGCATGTATACGAAGTGTAGAGTAAAATAGCTCTAGAAACACTCGTATTGATTGTGCCTTAATAAAATGTGGGTACTTGGAAGTTGGATCTCCGTCGAGTTTCGATTGAGTCAGCCCGATGTAATAATTCCGGGGGACAACATATCGGGGGCGGAGGGTTCTGGCTAGAGTACTTAAGGCCGCGAGTTTGCCTCTACGGAGAACGGTGGGCGTAGTACCTTGCGGATCAGCCGTTGGCCAGGCGATTGCTACGTTGTGCGAGGGCTCGGATTGCAACAAGCTAGAAGATACGGTAAAGCCCCATTTGTGCTGTTCAGGGGGTCGACACCATACCGTGAACATTGGTTGTCGTGATGTAAAACCCTATTGCCCTGGCCTAGTTCCGACAGCAGGGCGAAAGAACCTTATTGTTTTAGTGTTATGGCCTCCGGAAGTATGCATAGGGTCCGGGCAGGGGTTCCCGGTTGCACCTTTGACTAGGGAGTAGTGTCTGACCTCCCTTACCTTAAGATGAAACTAATAATGACAACTACGATTGGGGTTAGTTAATTCACGCTTAACTCTAACAAATAAGAGAATGCATCCAATTAAGGATTGATCGGCCGTCTGTATTATATTAACGAGCTAAAGCATGCGTATATAGTGAATTGGCATATGATGATGCACTACTGCCTTTTGTTTACTCATGTCATGATATCTGTATATGCTCCTTGTTTCTTGTGTGCGGTCTTTGTTACATTGGTGGCTCCAAGGCCCGGGACAACCCGACGAATGTACCGCTCACTGAGTCATAGGACTCACCATTTTGTTGCCCTGTTTTTCAGATCCGTCCGCGAACGGGAAGGAGCTCGCGTAGCCGACGTAGCTAGCGAGAGGGAATTAGAAGGTATTTTGGATTTTGGGGACAAGTGATGTATAGTTATCATTTTGGCATATTTAGACTAGTCACACATAGCTTGTAGTGAATAATGTTAAAAGTGAAGTATTAACATACACATAGCTTGTATTCCTTTTAAAGTTGTATAAAAAAATACATCTAAAGCTTTTGCACCTCAAAGTTTGTATGAAATTCCAAAGTTTATATGAAATGTGCATATTTGGTTAAATATGGTATTTTGACCCCAAGGGGGCATTAGAATGGTTGAGCATGTGTATTCGACCCCGTTTGGGCTTTCAAATGTGTTAGAATGAATATTACATTTGAAAAGCAAGTTTTGATACATTTAGCTCTTGTTTTACCGTATTTTGGTTCTTAAAAGAGTTTTTTATTTAAATTCATCGTTTTCGCGTATTTTGGGTATTTGGGAGGTCCTACACGTGTATCCAAGGTAGATACATTGGCGTGTAGGGTTGGTTTCCAAAACCCAGGTAAAATACGAATTTCGAGGGGGCGAGTATTTCATTTCTGAAATCTGTTAACTAACTTTCTGATATTTTCGGTCGACCGAAACTGTTACAGCAGGTGTTTGAGCTCTCGGGTTGAGTATCAATCGACCGGTCTCAACTTTTGGTCGACCAAAAACTCTCTGGAATTCGGAATTTGATTTCGGTTTAAATGATTTCCGAAAATACTTTTGATGCTTTTAGAATCTTATATAAATGTATTTAAGAGGTTTAGCACCTCCGAATCTTTTAGAAAAATACAGGTTGAGCCGGTATTTCCAAAAACGTTTTTCTAAGCTTTTGATGTAAGTGGTTTTATGTTTTGGACCTAAGGTTGTCTTGGATATTTTGATATCAATGGAGGAGATTGATATCTTAAGATCTTTAACAAGCTTAGTCGGCGCTAGAGGCGGGTTCCACCTCCTCCGTGAGTGCTTGCCTGTGCCGATAGTCCCGAGCACGGCTCAATCTTCATTTTCATGGTTTATTTCGCATAAGCTTCCGCATTGCATACTATGGTTTGTATCCCTCTTTCCCAAGCCGTCGCGGCCCCTGGGTCTCCGGTCGTGACAGTTAGATCTACGTTTCGGACCTTCCCTCGCTCCTCGTTGAACCTCTTGAAGTAATCTGTCAAGCTCTCGTTTTCTTCTTGGATTATTGACAGTAAGATCCTACTGTCCTAGTAGATCATAGTGTTGAAAGAGAAATTGGCGATGAAGGCCTTCTCCAACTGTGAGAAGTTGTCGACAAAGAATTGTGGAAGGCTCTTCCACCAGAGTTTTGCAAATCCGACTAATTTGAATCGCATCGCCGCACGGTATTTCTCTAAGTGGGACTCTAGATCCCCAGTACCGACGAAGTCCTTGAGCTTTGGCAATTCAAAATCAGACGAGATCAGGGTTTTCAGGACTCTCTTCATTAAGGGTGAACGCTGGTCCCCGCTATAGATTGGTAAGGGCGAACGGTCACCGCTCTTCCTCCTTTAGTGGAGGGCTTGCTGATTTGTCTTTCTGCTTCAAGGTTCCTTGCTGTTGCGACCGGGGATTCTTGAACCGAGGCTTCCTGTTCTCCGGTTGCTCGACTCTGTAGGGGATGTGATCCTCCCGCTCCTTATGCTTGTGGTGCTCCTTGAGCTCTTGCGCTTTGGCTTGCCTTCTTGACACTCCGTCCCGGGGGAGGCAAGCCCTAGCGGACACCCAGCGTATCCCAGACATTGCCATGATTGCTGCTGTCTGCATGTTGCTCCGATCGTGGCACGGGCGGATTAGTCAAGGCAGTCGTTAGCATCGCTCTAATCTCGCTACGAAAGTAGTCGAGATCCTCGTTTGGATCCCTGGTAAGGGTAAGAGTTACCCTGGTAAATATATTACTAGGGTAATAGACCGGTAACAGTTACCCATGTTTGGAGTACTGGTACTTATTACATGTGTAATAGATTGGTAACAGTTACTCATGTTTGGATTATTGGTACTTGTTACATGAGTAACAGATGACATAATTGGAATTAATGTCAATTATACTCAAGAATGTTATTTATAAATTGAAAAAATTATTTATTTTAAAATAGCTAATTTATTAATTTATTTATAAAACAAATAAAATTTTATTGAATTTTGTATACAACTACCCGAAAGCCAAATAACAAAATTATTTACATGTTTCCAAAATAAGTAATTAAATATTTAATAAAATAATAAAATAAAATACAAATTTTACTAAAAGTAATAAATAATTTACTTATTTTATCAATAAAGAATTTGCTTAATTATTTATTCACTTTTTAAGTAATTAATTATTTAATATTGTTATTTAGTTAATAAATAAATATATATTATATATAACATAATAAATTATATTTAATTTAAAATAAATAAATGTTTAGAAAATATTAGTAAAATAAATAAATACTTATCAATCAAAAAGTAATAAATAATTTACTAATTATTAATTATTTTAATAATAATTTATTTAATTATTTATTATTTAATCAATTAAACAATTTTTTTTTTATTAAAAATAAATATTTAATCTCATTTTGTTAACAAAATAGACAAATAAAATATTATTTATATAAATAATTATTTATTATTTTTTAGTAAAATTAAATACTATTCTTTTAAAAGTAATACATAATTTACTTATTATTAATTATTTAATAAAAATTTTAATAATTTTTTATTATCACTAAATTAATTAAAACTAATTAAAAATCTTTTATTTTTATAAATTCCCCACAAATTTAAAATGTTCATTAATCCCATTATTTAGGCTGTTGTTAAACTAGTTTTATTAAAAATAAATTAATAGTTTATTTAGCTATACTATAATTATTTAAACAAATTATAATTTTACCAAAACAAATAAATAAATATACAAGTTATTAAATAAAATAAATAAAATAGTTAAATTAATATTTAATTAAATTAATTAAAAATAAGTTAACTAAAAGAGATGAGAGAATGAGTAATGGTTACATGGGTAAAGTTCTACCCACCTCTTGAGTGCAAAAAGTGCCTTAGTAGAGCACTACTCTACCACAAGAATGCGCAGGGAAAAATGTTCATCACCAATCTGGTAACACTTACCATCCAACCAAACATGGGTAAGTGGTGGTAAACATTACTCGAGTAATGATTACCACCTTTTTACCCATGATCCAAACATGACCTCTAGGGTAATGGGTGTCGGCTCCTGCCGCGCTCTAATTGGCCCATTGGAACTGGCCTGTTATTCTTGGGGGTCATCGTCATTGTTGTAGTAGCGACCACGGGTGGCTCTGGCTTGGCTGCGGGGTTCCGCCCCACCATCATTTGCTGGAACACCGTTCATTGCCAAGCCGTTTTGTGTTGCGCGCTTCCGTCCGGCCATCGCTTCAACGTCTAGTTCTCCACAGACGGCGCCAAATGATGGAATGGGGTTTGTTAGTTTCGGGAATTAGACTTCGACGCCGTAAAGATGAACGGAAAGCAATCACAAAATACACAAAGATTTACGTGGTTCGGCGAAGATGCCTACGTCCACGGAGGGGAGAACGCTTTTTATTACTATGCTAGTGTGAGATAGCCGAGTACAAGATATCTTAGATTCTATGGCTAGATTCTATATATATACATGTATGAATCCGGTGCCCTAAATTCTAAATCATTCCGCCTCTATTTTAGCAACTGAATCCACATAATAAGGAAAGTTGAGCCGCTATTTAGGTTACCAATAACGGCTCTTAGATCGCCTGACGACGCCAATGGACTCGATCCGATCGCAACTCCATTAAGTATGTGCACTGTTGTTTCTAGAGCATAGCCCCAGAATAAAACTGGAAGAATAAGGTGACTCATCTTTGAATGAACCATGCCCAACAATGTTTTGCTCCTCCTCTTAATCACTCCATTTAACTAAGGTGTATAAGGGTGAGTCCACTGTGAGGGAATGCCATTCTCCTTGAAATATCCTGTGAACTCTGTGCTTAAGTATTTGCCATCATGATCTGATCATAATATTTTAATACTTTTTTCTTGTTTGTTTCTCTATTCATTCTTGTATTCTTTGAATTTCTCAAAAGATTCATATTTTTACTTCATTAAGTACACATATCAATATTTTGAGAAATCATATGTGAATGTAATGAAGTAAGAATATCCATCTTTAGCACTTGTAGACATATTTGCATACATCGGTACACACCAATTTAAGCAACTCCTTTGCTCTTTCTCCACATCCAGTAAATGGAGATTTGGTCATTTTTCCTTAAGACAAGACTTGCAAGTATGGTATGTTTCATAATCCGGTTTAATTAACCTCTCTTTATAAAGCTTACTTAATCTTGTCCCACTTATTTGACCAAATCTATAATGCCAAAGAAATGTTTCGTTCACATCATTATCTCGTTTCCTCTTAACAAGCTGTTCAATATTGTACACTTCTTGAAGTGTGTTAATGAAGTAGAAATCACCACATAACGTATCAGAACCATAAAACTCATTTTGAAAGAAAATAAACAACTATTGTTCTCGAATACGAATTTAAAATCAGTCTTACAAAGAGTTGAAATATAAATCAAATTTCTACCAAGTGTTGGTACGAAATAGCAGTTTTTAAGTTCTAGCACTCTTCCAGTAGGCAATTGGATCTCGTATGTCCTTATAGGTAGCGCAACAACTCTTACTTTATTGACAGCTCTAAGGCCAACTTCACCTTGTGCCAACCTTTTAGGATTCCTTAATCCCTGCATTGATATGCAAATATGTGATACATACCCATTATCTGATACCCAGTTTAAAGAACCATTACTAGAGAGATTGATCTTAATAATTAACACACCTAACGACTCGACTTTCTTAGCCTTTTCCGCCATCTCAAGATAAACTTTGCAGTTCCACTTCTAATGTCCAGTTTTGCCACATTCAAAATATTTATTTTCGGACTTAGAATCAGCCTTCGCCTCATCTTAGCCTTTCCCTTAGCCTTTTTCATGTTCTTTTTCTTAAAAGTAGTTTTCTTGGTCTTTTTAGAACTACCGAATTTTCAGTGTTTTGAGCAGAACTTACCACCATAATAGCTTTACCCATTTCCTTACTGACAGCATTTTTAGCAGTTGTTAAGGAATTCAAGAAAGGCTGTCTCCAACATGTTCATGTTAAAGTTTAGGACAAATTGAGCAAAAGAGGGCAGGAGGGATTGAAGGATTAAGTTGACGCTCAATTCGTGATCCATTGCAAGTCTGAATTGCCCAAGCTTTTTTATCAAACCAATTATCTTGAGAACATGAATATGTATAGAATCTCCTTCATTTATTCTCACCCTAAACAACTCACAACTCTTTAGGCATCTCATATAGGGTTGTCCTATCAAGTTCAATATAAAGCTCCTTCAGACGGAGTATTATACTAGCTCCTTCAGATGGAATACTGGTTGTCCTATCCAGATTCTTATACTGATTTTGCAACTCATTGCTCATAGAATCCATAATGATATATTTTGCAAATATTTCATGTGACGTCCCATGTCTGGGGGTCATAAAACTCTAATGGAAAATTCTTTTTTTTTGTGAAATTACAATGGAATCAGTGCCTAGGATAATAAACATGATACAACTTAAATACACGTTATGAGCTAGTACTTCTAAGTCACTGACTTACTCTATCCACATGATATTAATAATATTATACATCAGAGTCTAGAGAGTTATATTTTATTACCACCTACAATCAGTATCCCCAAGCTCACTCTATGATCGCCTTGGTCTTCGTCAAATACCTGAGTGGGGAGAAATAACATGAGTCTATAAAAATATACCAGTGAGTGACCCACCCTAATAATATCCCCTATCACGGGACCAGAGCTATGGTCACACACCAAACCAAACAATGTCAAGCACAACATGTATAAATAACTATAACATGGACCTTTCCATTACATAATCAATTATCCATTTCATAACCACATATGTATTGTGAATGTAAGCACGCATACAATTGCAAACTCTACATGCGTATACAAATCCTACATGCAAATGCAATTTCAGGCACTCACGTTGTAATCTGTCCATCTCCTAACTATTCTGAGTCGGAATCTCCTCAACTACCTGGAAATAGGTTGAACATACAAATTACCCTTACAAAGCATGATCTTCTAACCAATATTTCTACCAAATATATAGTTGAAGCAGACGGCCCAAATACATCTCTAGATAGAGTCAAAGAAAAAATCATGCTACAAAATAAACTTGTTCTACTAGAGTATTAGCCTAGCAATCTTGCTCTAATACTCACTCAAGTAGACAAAACATCTATAACATGATATTCAACCAACATGAATCAAATAATAACATTCAAACATTATCTGTGTAGGCGAGTGTAACAATATCTTTCAAGATTATACATCCAAGCAAGCTTTTGCATCAGCGTGTGTAATAAATGCCAAAATGAATTATACATGCTCAAATACAGATAAACCAATTATCCAATGTCAATAAACATGCTTGCATCATACATCATGTGCACATCCAAATCCTCCGGGCAATACGATCACATTCAAGCATCATATAAATAACGCATCATTTTCCATATGCAAGCATAAGTCATCGATCGCAAATAATCAACCAGCATGCCCATACAAATCAAGCAAACATTGCAACTCCTGCATACACATATCAATCCAATATGCCAATACGGTATAAGTAAATTAGCCGAGGAGGCCGTTACAAATCATTTCCTAATAAACATTATAGGTAGCGACTCCTCTACGCACACGTGCAGCGCGACTAGGCCATCAACAGTTGTGATGCTAGATGTGAAGTATACAAACTTTTTTATCATCTTCCAAAGAAAATCAAAATTAGCCGAGACATGAAATTTGATTAAAAAAAATGCAGAGAATTGAAATGCACTTGTGGGTGAAAATAAAGGAGAAAATTATATAGTGTAGGTGCAAAAATCATCGACTCCCCAAAATGCACCTCGACAATCACCATCATCATTTTCTGTCTCATCATCATCATCCGATGATAGTCCACCTCCAAGGATGGAAAACATTAAGAATATTATGATGAAATTAATGAGATTCTATTATTTTGTCTTTTTTTCAATTGTAAACCTTTAGATTTTGATGATACAAATCAAGACAATTGATCGAGAAACTGGAAGAGGAGATCAAATCCATCGAAAAGAATAAAATTTGGGATTCGACAATAATTCCAAATGGGAAGCAAGTTATTGGCTTAAAGTGGATATAACAAGTGAAGAAAAATGCAAGCGGTAAAGTTGAAAAACACAAAACAATATTAGTGGCCAAGCGCTACAAGCAACAAGCCAAGTGTTGATTATGATGAGGTATTTGCTCCTGCTGCTCAATTAGAGACTATTATGTTGATTATTTCACTGTCAGTTCAAAATAGATGAAACATCTTCCAAATAAATGTGAAAAGACTAAATGACTATCTTAAATAAGAGTATAAAAGACTGAATAGTTATCTTAAAGAAGAAGCATATATTAAATAACCTATTGAATTAATCAAGAATGGAAATAAACATAAAGTGTTGAAGTTGAATAGCCGTATATGACTTGAAGCAAGCACCATGTGCATACAATAGTTGGATTGACAATTAGTTCCAAAAAAAAAGGTTCATCAAATGTTCTTATGAGCATGCGCTCTACTCCAAGAAAGGCAATTATGGTAATATAATATTTGTTTGTTTGTGTATAAATTTTTTAATTTTTATAGGTAGCAATATGGGGATGCTTGTGGAGTTCAAGCAAGCTATGAAAAAAGGAGTTCGAGATGACAAATTTGGGATTTATGTCTTAATTTTTTGGCATTTGAAGTGAAGCAATTGGAGGCCGAGATCTTCACCATGCAAGAAGAATAATGAAAGGCGATCCTCAAAAAATTTAAGATGAAAGACTGCAATCCCCTTGCATCCCTTGGGAAGTGTAGAACCAAACTTATAAAATTGGAGAAAGTATATTGGTGGATCCTACACAATAAACAAGTTTAATTGGAAATCTCCGCTATCTTACATACATAAGACCCGATATTATTTATGGAACTTCATTGAACTTCATTGCTAAACCTATATTTGGAGCAACAAGATTCTACACATATGAAAGCCGCAAAGAGAATTCTTTCATATAGTTTGAGGTACAATTTCGTATGGGTTGTTTTATTCTTTTTCTGATAATTCAACTTTATGGATATTCCTATAGCAATTGGGGAGGAGATAAGGATGATGAAAAGAGCACTACTGGATTGTGTTCTTTATGGGAGTTTCCGTATTCACTTGATTATCTAATAAACAACGCAGTTGCACAACTTTTAGATGTAAAGCGTAGTATATTGCGGCATCATCAACAGTGTGCCATGCTTTACGGCTTCGTAATGTGTTGAAGGAAATTCAATTTATTCAAATAAGGATACTATCATATATGTTGATAACAAGCCTGCAATCGAGTCAACGAAAAATTCTGTTTATGATTGAAAGGAGAAAGCATATTGACAGTCGGTTTCGAATATCTGAGAACATATGAAGAACAAGGAGATCAAAGTTCAGTTCATGAAATCATAAAATCAAATTGTGGACGTTTTGACAAAACCACTCAAGATTGATGTATCAAGAGACTTAGGTCTATACTTGGTATGCTTGATCGAAAAAAATTTGGTTTAAGAAAAGGTGTTGAAAAATAATCAAAATTAAATATAGAGTTATAGGTATAACTTATGTCATTTCTTTTTGTAACCAATGCATCTAAAGAGTGGAGTAGTGTCACATAATGCAAGTTAAAGAGTTTGTGAAGAGTTAATTATATGCATCTAGTGGATGAGTTAATTTTGTAAAATGTATGTATTTGAAGAGTCATGTAATTGGTTATAAATACCCCTGACTTTGATCGTTTTTTCTAAGTGAAAGAAAAAAAAAAAAAATTAATTATCTTTTATATTATCCTCTCCTCTGTAAGGTGATTTGAATGAGTCAATCACAATTATAAATCGACGCTACTTGTTTTTAATTCTTTTGGAGCACAAGTCAGTACATTAATGGTGTAAGGCAGAGGTTGGCTTTGGCCTCATCGACTTCGCGATCATCTGAGGAGTTGACTTTCGCCAAAGTGTCGCTTGCACTACTCGATCACCATGGATAGAATCTTTCCGAGGTCTGGCTGCGCGAGATATCGGCAGGCTTTTATGGGTCCACCTTCGTGGGCTTTTTCATCTGTATACGTGAGCCTTGCTATTCTTCAGACACATGGCAGCCCAAGTACAAGCTCCATCATAACTGAAAACATATATGCATGATTATATAGGATCAGCAATGCATGAAGTACCGATTGATCACTACCAATTTTTTGCACACATAGCTTATACACAATGTCATGAGCATGCCGTTGGAAAACAACTTTAAATTACATCCAAAATTTCACAACAGTTGCAACTTTGAATTTACTACTTGCATAAAAGGGATTCACTACTTATTTCTAAGCAGTAGCTTTTACGATTCCTTATTTAGCCGCAATTCTTGGATTCCCTAAACATACTAAATTTAAAACCATGAATCTTTGAAAGCAAATTGCATAATCAGAAAGTAGAGATCGAAATGATACAACATTATATTGCGAAAAGCGGCGAAGAATTGAGGAGATACGATTTTTTCCAAGATTTTTGGGGTGAGTTTTGGAGGCGTTTGGAGTAGCAAAAGAAGAAAAGAGAGAGAGGAAGAGAAGAAATAAATGGCCAAGTGAGGGATAGTGGGCATATTACAATTAATTTTGCGCTTTAAGTCTTCGTAAATTACTTTGACAATTTCAAGTCCATCAGAATGAATAAATGGTAAAACTTACTCCAATCCAAGAATACCGTTATAAAGTCAAGGTACCACAGTTCCGGAGTAAACCGGATACAACTCATTTTTGGCAAGTTTGACAATTTTAGACTTATATATTTAATTACGGAAAAATAAAAAATAATTTAACATGAAGTAGCGGGATGTTAAGGAATTACTAAATGCTCATCCATAGAGCAATAGATCACCACTTAGCTGATGGAGTGAGTTTTTTGTTCTTTACCAACCTCAAAATATAAATAGCGTCCTCTTCCTTCATCCATTCTTTTTTTTTTGGGTCTGCAACCAGCGAATTCCATTTCTATCCTACATATCGTCGAAAAATAAGCAAATCGGTAGTCCATCCCAGCATTCAGTCCATCTAACCAAGTGGACCAACACTGGTTGGTTTTGTTATTTACTGATACAGTGGAAACTAACTAATAATCTTTTGTTTAATTCAAATCAAATATTTGGAAATATTATCACCTCCACATTTCTTGAATGCTAGATTGTCGTGTGATTGATCTTGCACACTACTGTAAAGTGTAATGCTCGTCCGTATAGAACAAACCCAATATCAGAAACTATAATGAAGCTATAGCTCAAGTTTTCCCAGTCATATAATTTTCATCAATTACATCTTTCGACGGACATTCTTCAAATGTTTCTAAAAAGTTCTTACTCTAATCATCTCCAAGAAAATCGTTTGCAGTGGAGAACTATGCTTGTTTGAGTTCAAAATGCGAATAGATCCATTAAAAAAAAAAGTTGTTAAAGCACACTTGCAGAATGTTTTCAAACTTACTCTTTCATACAAACCTAAACTTTAGGTACAAATACTTCCGATAGAGCAGTATCCATACAAATGAGGTAACATAGGAAACTTAGAACGCAAATTCTTACATGTGCGTTTGCATTAACTTATAAATTCCTGTTCTCATCTTGAGCGCGAAACCACAACAACTTCATTCAGAGCTTTGATGTGGGCAGTCCTGTGGCGCAGCAGTTGGTAAGACTTTCGGTTATTGAAATACCTGATCTGTAGCATACGGAACAAAGGAAACGAAAAAAAAGAAAAGAAGACATACCAAGTTGCTTTGCATTTACGATACTTGGAGAAGCCGACGGTGGTGGCGAGTTCTCATTTAAAAATGGTTCAACCTTGTTCGGATCAGACCAGATAGGATACCCCTTGATCCTACCCTACAACACACCATGATATATTAAAGATTCTTTAACACGACGAGAGGAAAATCTCTCTCATTTGAGTAGCTAAGACCCAACTTACCAGGACATTCAACGCAGCAAGTGTTGCCATGCCTTCACGAGTCCACTATTTCACCATAACAATTTTGATTATTTGAGAAGCACTATTTGCAATTCTTCTTATATTGTTTGTAAATAGTATAGAAGATTTTCACCTTGGAAGCAGATGCGATATGAGGAACGACAACAGCATTTTTCATCTCAGCAAGCCCAGGTTTCATGTAGGGCTCATCCTACATAAATGAGTATCAGATCAGGAACTAGAAGCTAAGTTTACTAATTATAGTTTGGAGTAAGATGTTGATAGCATTCATGATTACCTCAAAGACGTCAAGTCCAACACGAAACATAGGATTCACTTTTAAATGCTCAACCAGAGCAACTTCATCAATAACTGGTCCTCTGCTGCAATTTACAAGGATTGCTTCCTAACATAAAAAATAACGAATTTTAACTTCAGTCGTCGCTCCAGGCAACTTTAGTGAAATCAAAGACAGATAATTTACTGGAGGTCGGAGAATTACCTTCTTCATGATAGCTAGACTTTCTTTGTTTATTAGATGATATGTTGTTTTATCAAGGACTGGATGAAGACTTACCTGCAATTTAAGATAAATTCAGACTAATACAAAGATTTATGTTTAGCCCATAAAAGAAATTATTACAATGCGCATTTCTTATAATTCTAAGATTAATCATGCGTTATACACATTCACATTGGTACAACTGAATATTAACATATTGATGAGCAGATGAAGATGTAAGAAGCACTGTTTCTAACCACATCGGCCTCTCTAAGCACATCTTCCATGGTGGCAGCTCTTTTCCACATAACCGGTTGTTCACCGTTTCCTCTTAGGAACTCTCCATATGCTGCATCATAGACATGAACAAATTGTAATTGTATAGCGAATTCCAACGGACAACCGTAAAGGTTTTATGAAACATGCCTGTAACAAACTTCTCTAATCTCGTTGCTTGATATAAATCGTAGTATATGAGGTTCATTTTAAATCCTTCAACCTGCACAAAAAAACAACATAGTAAGGCTTTTCTTTCAAGTTTCAAGTAAAGGAAAATAAAATCATTTTCTAATAGAATGTTTAGATGGTTCAAGGTTTTACAGTGCGGTTTCCGGTTAAATGATAAATCCACCTTGATTGTTAAACCTCTTCCAATTCAGCCCCAATTAAAAAACTTGTTCAAATCAGCCTCCGGTCATAAACTTCTGAGTATTCTAGGCTGCTAGCATAGTGTTCCTAGTGGTATATCGTATTTGCGAGTAGTGTATCTTAGTGTTGGGTATGAATAGTCAAGACAAGCTATGTTAGTGTTGCTAGTAGTGCAGTGAGTGTTGCAATATAAAACATAATAGTATTACAAAATTGAAGTTCGTGTTACGGTGAAGTGAAGTTACTGCTGAAAAAAAAAATTAACTGTAGTGTTGTTGGTTGAGAGGTCGATTTGAAAGAAAGGCCTACCATCATCCGGGCATATGCTGATCCAATACGGCCTGCTCCAATAACTCCAACTGTCTGTCCTTTTAGTAAGTTCCCCACAAATCTTTTTAAACATCAGCTGAATAAGTAAGCATGACCAGATAAACTTTTGTAGTAAACATATATAATAAAGAAGTTGTCTCAGCAGGGTCGTACAAATTGGGAAGCCATCCATCATAAAGACCAGCTCTCATGAACTGATCTGCTTCAACTATTCTTCTTGCTGCAGTTAGTGATAGTGAAGCAGCTAGCTCTGCAGTGGTCTCTGTAAGAACGCCCTAATAAAGCAAAGTCAAGTAGATTAACTTTAACGGTTTGCATAAATATCACATCCGGCTTTAGATGCAGAGACTAAAACATCTAAAGACATTGTTTACTAATAAGAATACTATAGCTCAATGTGCCATTTATAACTTCTTTTTGTTTTTTGAGAATAAAAAATTGCATGCTTTAAAGAAAGTTCCACATTAGCATCGACTAACTTGAGACAGACATAATACAAGACAGCAGTCCCACATCAGAGATACAATGAAGGAGAAGTACAAAAAGTCCTCACAATGAGTTGATGTACATACGTTAGACAATAACATGATCTCATCCGAGCGAACTGTCAATTCAGTTGTCGCGGCATAGTTTCAGGTTGATATTGAAATGAAATCATGTTAGTATTTGAAATGAAACAGTAGTCCGTAATGGTAATAAACTTGCATAATATTATGTCAACTTTAAGGAAGAATTTTTCTCAAAAGAAAAAAGACATTTAACTTTTTAAGGGACTATTAATTATATTGTAATCTTTACATGTATCTTTTCATACATTAAAAACATGGATAAAAGCTTTATGATTCTAAGCTACCTGAGCTCTTTATTTAGCTTCTCATAATATCTAATCAGAAGCAAACTAGCCAGAAGAAAAGATGGTCACGGAATAGAAGGAGACCAACTCTCTCGAAGTCCAAACACATCAACTATGAATAACCGAGCATTGAGAAATGAGGATACAAACTATGGTGTTTCACTTGCATTTTCTTCTTTTTTTCTATTTTGAGAATAGCAATGGGCGGATATACCCGCCACGTACACTTATACATTAACACAGTAGATTACCAAACTCTTGCTGTATAATCATGAATTTACTATTAAGGCATATGATGAGAAAAGGGGAAAAACATTCAGTAAAACTTTTTTTTTGTGAGATAACATTCAGGAAAACTGACCGGAGTGTTTCCTACAGTGATTCCATATTTCGTTGCTGAGGCAACATCAACATTGTTGAAACCCACGGCCATGTTGCTGAAAGCCGTACCACCAGCCCGTTTAAGCGCAGAGAAGAGCACCTCCCCCCAGTCCTCTGTCAACTGGTAGTAGGAGATAACAGGCTTATATCACACTTGGTTAAGAAAATGCTAATGAAGAACAATAACTTCAATTATTGATATCGTTTGGTGTTGCTTTTATAATTACCTGGCCAATGACACCATCACATCTGTCTCCAATAAGCGCAAGGATGTCATCCACCGTTAGTATGGTTTTCCTCTCTGTGCAAATCTAAATACCAAATGCAAACATGGTCATCACAGTTAACTCTTGTTTGCTAATAGTGTCTTTTCTTAAATATAAGAGTAATTGTTTGAGTTATAAGCTTAGAAGAGTGCAAAAATTTTTGGTAAGACAAACTAAAAACAAAGAACTACAATTGCGATCACAATACAAGGACGAATACCTCAACACGGCAATCTTGATCAGTTAGGAGTTGTATCCAACGGGTTCCAGGCATGGACTTGGTGCTGACAACTCGGTGCTTGCCTCTCGGGTTCCACACCTCGATGGAAATCGGTTTTGCCATTGCTATGTTTTATGGAGCTGCCTTGTCAAAGAATGGAGGAAAAAGGGATGAGAGAATGAGCCTTGCAATATGCTGTAGTATATAAAATTCTGAGTTGAGAGCGAGAGGACGAGGGAGGAGGTTCTCTCGCCTTTTATCTTCAATTTTGTTGTTTAGGTAACAGATAATGGCGGGATTCAACGGTCGTTTGAGCCTCTCGTTTAAGAGAGCGTGATAAAGCGTCATCTGTCGACTGTTGACGAGAGCAAGCGCGCACCATTGGTTAGTTGGTCTGAGATGTGTAAGAATTACTAGTATTGCATCCTGCGATAAACAGATGCAAATTATAAATATAAATAATTATTAATTAAAATTAATATTTATATTTTTTAAGTATAAATAAATTAATAATTATACAATTAAAAATATTATATTTATATATTATGATAGTAAAAATAAATATTACATGGTATATATAAATATTATTTGAGATGCATTATAAAATAGTGATGATATTATATCACATATATGTTATACGCATACACACACACCCACATATATGTGTGTTTGTGGGTGTAGGTAGGTAGTTAAATTATTATATTTTTTATATTATTTATATAAATTCTTATATTAATAAATATTACGTGTGTTTTTTATGATATAAAAATAAATATCAAATGACCCATCAAAAGTTATTTGAGATGTCACATAACGCAACGGATTTGATCACCAATTTTTATATATTTATATTATTTAAAATATTTTTATTATATATATATATATTATATATATATATATATATATATATATAGTTGTTATTTTGAAAATTATTATACATTTCATTTTTATACTTGGTTAATAAATGGCAAATACACATCAAAGATTGTTTAAGATGTCAGGTGCGCAACAGTTTTGATCATCGATTTTCATATATTTATATATTTTCTTATATGTGAAATATTGATATTTTAAATTCATAAAAATTATAATTTATCTTTTATATAAATATTTTTTTTTAAAATAATTACTTGTTACAAAGATAATTTTTTATTAATAGATTTAATGTGCAATGAATAAAAAGTTGTATTAATAGTATGATTAATTAAGTTTGCCATATATCACATGGTTGGATAATAGAGATATCATACGGTATATTATAAATTATTATTATACTTTCTTAATTTAATTCTAGATATTTCATATTTTTAAACTTAGTTATATAAATGCCACGTATTTTTTTATGATATAAAAATAAATAACAATTAACATATCGAAGGTTGTTTAAGATGGCCGGTGGCGCAACAACTTTGATCATCTATTTTTATATATTTATATTTTTTTTAATGTGAAATATTGATATATTTTGATATTGACCATTTAAATTCATAGAAATTATTATAATTTGTCTTTTATCTAAATAATTTTTTTTTAAAATAATTACTTTTTTCAAAAATATAGATAATCTTTTATTAATATATTGAATGCATTCAATGTGCATTGAATAAAAAATTATATTAATAGTATGATTAATTAAATTTGCCACATATCACATGGCGAGATAATAGATATGCCATATGACATATTATAAATTATTAGACGTATTATATGGCGCTCAACTAATTTGATATCCGATTTTTTTTTATATGTATATAGATTAAAAAAAAGCACTAGGATTGCTTGGGTTAACATCTGTCTGACTGTCTGAGATGATGTCCCCCTGTACATAAGAGTAAGTTTGCTTGAATTTAGTTTCACGTAACTCTTACATATAAAAATCAAATACCTGTGTTCGATTCGCTACAATTATACATATGCACATCTATAATAATATTATCAGACTCGCGCAGTTCAGATTTTCATAAAGAACCTAATCATGTTCCCATTAAACTCATCCACAATCGTTTTTAATATTCAATATATCCCTATATTTTCAGAATTTTATAAATTTAAAGAAATAGCTAAGTTAATAACACTAAAATATAACATTTTCTAAAATTTAAATAGAAATTCGAATTCCTGAAATGTGATTTTCACAAAAAATTTCGAAAAATACTATACAACCCAATTACACATAATCAGTCCTTTTTTCTTGAGAAAAAACCAAATCTATGTTTATAACAAATTTTTCTCGCATTTTCTGAGAAAAAGCATCTACTCCAGCTGATAACTGATTATGATTAATTTAAAGAACTTATAGAATAATTTAGTAAGTATGCATAAACAAAACCCAATCTTTACAATAGAACAAATCGAAAACACTCTTACTTGATTACTTATTTATGTTATACGTGATTTTTGTTTTTTTAATGTTATAGTGTGATGATTGCTTGACAAAATTCTGCAAAAACCATACCGTGTATTCTTCTAATTCACACTTTATGATTTCCAAAAGAGAAATGCCAGAGATCTCCAATGTTATGATCCTATTTCTCGCCCTATCCAATATCATCGGACCGATGTCCTAAACCAACTTCATAGTACATAGCGGCAAAAAATAGGGCACTTTATAGCATTGCTCATTCCAAATTCAATGCAGGTACATACTTCTCAAATTAAGCCAGCCTCATGTTTCCATTAAACAACCACCATCGCAATTTCGCCGAGGAATGGACTTCACCTTGTTCACATAAATGTGCTTCCAATGTCAAGTTTCTCTGCCTGTCAGTGGGACATGAGAGCTTAAAAAACACGATATTTATTCCCAGTCACTATCACTAACCCCTTTATGCCATAATCATCTTGATCTGCCTGTATTTGTGCTTTGGTAAGTTCAATTTTTTATCACCAATAGATATAAGAAACACAGACATCCCCTCATGAAGGAAATGCTGTCATAAAATATAATAATGGATGAGCAAATTAACTGTAAATGTGATGCTAAGTACCGAAATCCTCTAAAAATCCACCAAACCTGGAGAACAAAGACTTCCACGACTGAAATAAGTTGTCAGTAAGTTATTAAGGATCACATGGACCATTTTGCGTGAAGCGTTATTGCAGGAGTTCTTTTGGGCCCATCGATCATATATGTAACACCAGGTCTTAAGCTGAATCTCTTACCAAAATTCAAGCTGAGAAATCCTTCCATCAATACATGCTCTTCAACTTTTCCTCCCACTCTAAAGCCCCATCCAATATCATTCTCTTGAATATCGGACACTGAGAAACCCCAGTTTACCACTCTAGGTGTTGATCTCTGTATTTCCACCCAACTACCAATGTTAGTACTATCATCAAAACATGAATCTAAAGTGAAGGCCAGTGATCCTGCAGAAACGTCATCTACAATATGACTCGATCCAGAAGGCGATTCTTGGGTTTCTGGGTTAGAACTTCGATGTTGTTCGAGATTGGCTCTGCCAAATCTCATCAGCTGAGATGGCAGTCCACGGACCTTCCAAAGCGCGGATGCATTGACTTCCATGCCTTCTAGTGGCAGCAAAGTAGCTTGGGCAATGGTGCTCATGGAAATACCAGCAGCTTTATCTGAGTGCAAACCTAACCCAGAAACCATCTCACCAAAGGAAGCCGCAAAGTTCGTACCTTTAACAGTTATACCAGCAGCAAAATCATGATATTTACGTAATAGAGGGGTACTTAGCAAAGAAATTTGGCCCTGCAGAAATTCCAAATATGAGCTCTTAGAAAACAATGACAGCATGTTAGGAAACTAAATTACAAGGCTAGAAGGAACAATTACCTGAGCATCAATAGACGTTATACCAAAATCCCTTAATTGAGCACCCAAGGGAACAACATTCAGCAAAAGCGAGTCGTTAATATTAGCCGAATACTTCAACTTCGTTAACTCTAACGGAATTGCAGAGAAATCATCATGGTGTGTCAAATTTCTCTGAGTAGCCATGCACTCTGCTACTAGAGTATCTTTTTGCCTCACTAGTGTTTCAAAAATAAATTTCATGTTAATGCCTGTGCTGATTCCACCCTCTTCAAGGGTCTGTCTAATATCGTTGTCAACCAAAAATAAAGCTCCCCCCATCTCAACCACCCCTTTCATGTGTGTGCTAGTTCCCCGAAACGGGCTCCCTTTGCCTTTATAAGCTGAAAGCACGCGCTCAACCTTCTCTTGCCTATCCCTTAGTTTCATTAACTCAGAGAACGCTTCACGTTGCAGGCGCTTTAATATCTCAACCTACGACCAGATCAAATAACATCAGATATCAAGACTTAAACATCAGAAATCAAAGTTCAAGACTTAAAATTTAACTAAAGCAGTCGACAGTGGCGGATGCACGCCGTTGGCGGAGGTGTCAAGCGACACCCCTCCTCCTACAATAAACAGTTAGTATGTATATAATATGAGGTTTTGATGAAAAAGCCCTTGTCTTGCAAAATGTTTTTCAAATATGCACCTGCCTGGTTTTTTAAAAAAATTAAAAATCGCTCCAAAAAACAAACACACACAGATGTATGTATACATATATATATATATATATATGATTTTTTTGTGGATAATTTTGAATATGAAGATATAGATTTTGGCGTATTCTATAACTTTTGCATTCAAAATTTTTCTAAAAAATATTTCTAAATAAATCTTTTGAGGCTCCAAAGTTTTGTAACCGGTAAATAATTTGGAGGCTTCAAATACCTATTTTGAGACATTATTTTAGAAAATTTTCAATACAAAAATTGTAGAGCACATCAAAATCTATTTTTCTATATTCAAATTTTTCACAAGAATACTTATCCACGTGTTTTGGCTTGATTTAATAATAATGAGAAAAAAGCAGGGGTATATTTGGGGGTACAGTACAAAAGCAGAGGCCGTATGTAGTTATTCCTATGCTAAACTATATCTATTCTTAATATTGTATAGCAAGACCTTTATGCTTCGTTGAACGCTACATTGTATTAATAAGCCCTCATTCAACATGAAAAGTGGAATTAACTAATTCTCTTTCTAAAAAGCACAGAAACAAGCCTCAACAAAAGCGTGCAATGCCTTTTTTCAAGAAGAATCTGTTGCCTCTACCAAGACTTTATTGATAAGTATAAAGTTGTGAAATCTACAATTCCACTCTTGCAGGAGGATTATCCGTCATCATCATTCACTGCCGCCTCCAAAGCCAGCAAGGCATGCTTTCCAATGCAGTCACATTGAAAATCCTAACTTTCTAAGACGTCTCTATTGCGGATCTTAAGCAGTCCCTTATATGTTTGAGCTGTTGAGAAAGTACTTCGTCATACTAGGAGTTTAACTCGAGAAAGTTCTTTCTTCTCTCTTACATTGATGGTGGATCCTATGCAGCCATCAAAGAGCTAATTTTTTTTTATTTTACTCTTTTGCTTTAGAAGAAGTCATCAAAGAGGTAATCCTAAGTTATATCTTCCGTCTATGAACGCACTTAGTCGTTTCTTCTCTCTTTAGAGTAAATTCAAAGTGCTTTTACTTATTTGTGCAGTTACAACAACATATGAAAAGCATACCTATACCGTGGTTATAAGCCACGTGGCATCCCTAATGCTCTTGGTATGTCCCACACTGTACTGGCCTTTAAAATCCATCATTTCGGTAGAATGTGAAAAGTGACATGATTAATAAGGAATATGAAGAGTCACTTTGCAATGGAGGTTTAATATTATGCATATTATGGAATAAACATAAGAATATGAGAGTTGAACGCAATGTATGAAGGACTAAAATAATATAAAATATGTTTTGTTAATGATCAGCTATTAACATTGTCCGTAATATATGGTGTTTCAATGTTAGATGACCATATGAACACGAAGTGAGCCAAATTCATAAGTCCATGCATAATTTTATATTTGTAACTTATTAGAGATATTATATTATATAGTATATGATATCTATCTCAGAATTTCCTTCTATTTAGTTGTTTTCTATTACTCATTTTCTATTTTCTGTATTTGTTTACAAAAAAAAAAAAAATTTAATAATGTCTGTGCATAGCACAAGTTAAGAACCAGTTTAATTAAAGACTATACAACTTATTTATCATATTCTAAGTGTGGTGGAGTAGTTAGAGGGTTTTATCTTTTTTAAGAAACATTAAGGTTATGGGTTCAAGCATCTATACCTCTATTTTTTATCTTTCGTTTTTCTTTATCCCCTTCAAACATCACTCCTGAGTTCGCTCCGACCTCTTCCTTTATTTGATAACCCATAGTTTCAACCATTCTCTTACTATGATTGTTATTTAAACTGATTACTTAAACCTGCAAAATTGAAACCCTGAATCACAAATCTAAACTTACGAATAAGTAAAAAAGTTTGAAATCATATAATTCCATTTTTTCCATAATTTGTTTAATTTTTTTTTAAACCCTTAGTCTCCAATCCATTAAACTTATCTTTCTGCGCCTGTCCATCGGATCTGCTTTAATCCTCAATTTTATTATATTGACAGTTTGACATCTCTCCATAAAAATTCCAGATCCACCAGTAGTACTCAACTTCCAGTGGTAACATGTTTTCCTATATGCACACAACACAGTTAAGAATATGATTTAGCATCCTTTACTAAAAACATTTACTTGGGGCCAAACTCCTTTCCTTACAGCTCCCTACCTTCAAAAAACTCTTGTTCATTTCAGTATTATACGATACACTAAACTCAATGAAAGATCTAATTTATGCTGCAACACGATTGACCTGCTTACACTGATTTTGATATTAACGAACTCTCATTGATGTAATGCAAGATGTGAAACTAAGTTGTCAAATGCTATCAACACCAGTTTTCCTATTATGGGAACATAAGATTAAAATTGCATTTGGATTGTTGTCTTTAAATTGCAAGCTTTTCTTAAGCTACATAGAGAATGCAAGATCAAATGTACCCTTAAAGGTAGCATTTTCAATCCTCCGCAATCCTCTTTTTTAAATTTTGATAAGTGTTCCTAAATCGAAGATTGATGATGTTTAAATGGTTCCACTGGAGCAAAATCAAACTCGTCTCCATTTTAATTATCAAGCATTTCATCAGCAGTCGTTCAAACTTCGAGTATAAACTTAATATTTAGGAAAAATCAGAACTTACACTCACCGGATTGCGATTGGAGAAATTGTTGCTACGCCTTTGAAAAGCGCCTTTGACAAATCCATCGGTTGATTTAGCGAAGCTTTTGATCCGATCGACGGCGGAAGCTATAGGTTCCATCTGATCGGATCGATTTCTTGGGTTTTAAGAAAAAGATGAAATTTAAGAACTAGATTATACAGATTCTGAAGAAGCTTCTGGAAGTTCTTGCTTCTTTGTAACTCCTCTTCTGATTCTGTGGTTGAAGGAGAGACGCAAGCAAGGTATCAGACACGGACGCCAGCAAGCATTAAAATACAGAATGGGTGAGAAACGCTTTTTCTATCCGTGTGACACATGTTTCTCACAGACAGAAAATACATTTTTTTATCTATTTCGTATTTTCAATATATTTGACTATATAATTATAGAATATATATAAGTGAATAACTATTAATAATTTTTCAAAAAATAACATAAAAAGAGGAACAATTATTGCAGCTGAGGTTAAAGGATGTATAATTTTCTACAGCTTGTTCCATTTTTTGTACTTCAAAATTAAGGTTGTCACTTGTCAGATCCACCCGACGTAAAGATCAATTGTAATATATAATCCGATCAAATTACTAGAATTATATCCCTATAGTTCTACTTATTGTGAAACTATTTTGTTACTAATTTGATGTCTACTGTCATAAATATTTAAGACCCTGTCAATATTTGTAGTCGGGGCATCCGCTAGTGTGTGTGCAGATAAAAGGTAACACGAAATTAAGTTAATTTTTACAGAAAAAAATAGATGTTTTATAATTTGTCCACAAATGTTGGAGTATTTCTAAAAGCTTTTTGTTAAAAAATTAACCCGAGAATCATTTTCGTTACCCATGCGCCAACTAATGGGTGCTAGGTCAATAAAAATTAGGATATCTACGTATCGGGCCTCTCTTTTTCGCGTTTCGTCCAAATCAGTATCTAAAAATGTGCTTTTAGGGACTGATTTGAACGAAAATTAGTCCCTAAAAATACGTTTTCAAGAGCTGATTTGGCAAAAAAAAAAGGGGCTGATATTTAGAAACCCCATAAAAATGACTCATTTGTGAACTTTTATGACAGCTGGCACAAAATTTGCAATTGAGAAAATTTCATGAAAGAAATGGACTTGATATAAAGTCGGGATTATGAATCGGATAAGACCAATGTGATCTATATTTGATTTGGGCCGAACAGGACCGGATTGACTTTAATTATAATAAATGAAATTATATATTTAGTACAAGGATAGTTGGTAATTTAAGGTGTATATAAATATTTAAATTTGAGGAAAAGGGGTCCAAGTCGGTCGGTCTTCATTCCAATCCTTGAGTTTAATCGTCCGGATACGGATTCCGGAGTAAAATGCTTGATCCGCAATGACGGTATAGAATCCTATCTCAGATCGGTCTGACAGGATTCTTATGGTTCAAATCGTGTTTGTGGCAGAACGGTTGGAACGGTCCGCACTCTTGTAGAACATATGTATCTTATCTCCTAGCCTCTATTGGCACAATCATTGAATTTACACTCTACCTTCTGTCTGCCATCACCTGACTCATAGTGATTACGCAACTCTTTGAGTGGCCGCACAGACTCACGCTTACAAGCCGGTCTAAGACATGAACTTGTTTATAGAAACAGTGTATATTTCTGATAAGTTAAATTTGCGATCAATGATAGAATAATAATTAAATGTAAAGTTATACCAGCACGTACAATTTTCTTTTCATATAAAATTATTTGTTAATATTTAAATTTAAAAATTAAAAAATTACTATTTAAGAATCTAAAATAAGATCATCATTCTAAACAACTTTTACAAGCTTGGCAATGCACAGAATATGCGTGAATTTTAAATTAAAAATGGCAACATGCTGGCAGAAGTTGCCATTTAGAACGACGATCTAGTTTTAGATATGTAAATAATAATTTTTAATTTTAAAAATAGTATTTGCAATTTTAATTAAAAATAAAATTCTGCAAATGTATCCTAAAACTTTATAGTTAATAAATAATATATATATATATATATATATATATATATATATATATATATATATCGACCTCGGTCTATTAATAAATATTCGAAAGTAAAGGTTGGCTAAGAAGGTAACTTAAACAATCATATAAATTCAGTATTTTTATGTGCAAACCCTTGTCAGAGATAAAATTACAGACAATTATCTGGCCAACAGTATTCACTAAAGTGCAAAAGAATACAATTCTCTCCTACTCTCTTGAATGTGAGGTCAAAAGGGACATCTGCCTGTATTACAAGAAATTTCTCTAAAGCTAGTGTTCTCTCTTATCTTCTCCTAAGAGGTACCGCCTCTAGTCCTCTGCCTCGAGACTCTCACTTTTTCTCATTTTATTTTTTTCTCTCTTTCTTCTGTTTTTCTTCTATATTTGTCTTTCTTGCTTTATATTGTTTTTTTATTTCATCTGCTATTCTAATTGTGTCTTAGATTTGTGTCTATTTTTATTTTAATTTTTGTTGATTTTATGTCTTTATTTTATCGTTCTTACTCTGTGTGTTATTGTGCTATTTATATATTTTATTGTTTGTATCTTTAATTATCTAATAGTTCTCTGTGTGTTGTACTCACTGTTCGGTTGTTGTGTTTATTTATTTATGTTTATTGTGTATTCTATGTATTGTTATTTTTTTATTATTTATTATTCTGTTAATCTATTATTCTATATCTTCTAATATATAACTATTCTTCTTTTTTTGTATATTTATGTGGTTTGGTGAAGATGTCTACGTCCACGGGAAGGGAGAACACTCTTTTGCTATTAGGGTTGAGGGGAGATAGCCGAGTACAAGATCTGTCGTTTATGGCTAGATTCTAAGTATTTATACATTAATGAATCCGTCATCCTAAACCCTAAATGCTTTCCTCTTAATTAGGTAACTGATTTCTCTTTGTATGGTATACTGAGTCTTCACGTTCAATTGCCATAAACGCTCGGGTGACGCCTCGCGCTCAAACCGTTTGCGACTACATCATAAACCCCCCAGTTTGGAAGACCTTTGTAAGATTTTTCGATCTGTCCCTTAGCTGGTAGTGTTCTTCTGCTTCCGTCTATTCTTTTACCGTTGAGTTGCTTTTGACAGTTTTTCTAAATGAAGAGGATTTAGCGTTCTCCCCCGAAAGTATTTTATAATGTCTCTTCAAAACGTTCTTCCCAAGCTAGTTCTGATCGTTGTGGGTGTAGTTTAGGACTGTTCTCCCCTTTCTTATCATTTTTCTCTGCGCGGACCGTCAATCAGCTTCCTGTCCTTTAATTTTCTGCAGCGTTCTTCCCATACAGATTTCATCCTCAATGGTGGATACTCGGCGTGTTTACTGTTATGCTGCCGATATTCAGAGATCTGTGTAACCACCGAAGATATTTTCAAAAATTAGTTACGATTTTCATCATCACCGTCATAAATGTTGTTTACAAATTTCATCCTCACGGTTACTTTTTCGACAGTCACTGTTCATCTTCTTCCTTCGTCCTCTCGAATTTCTTTTCCCGCGCTTCTTGTTTCTTCGGTCTTCTTCTTCCCTTAAGCTTGCTTCCATGGCGTCTTCTTCTCGTGTTGGTCGCGAAGGCGTCTATCACACACAAAGCACCATTACTGAAGACGAGATATCGGAGTTCCGCCGCTCCAATCGTATTCCTGCCGAGTATTTTGTCCTGTGACCAAGTACCTCCGATCGGGCTCATCAGTCTCGGGCCGGGGAATTCCGTCTTTATGCTCTGGTTTCTTGCTCGCTAGCGTAGGTCTTCCGTTCTTTTCCTTCTTCACTTTAGTGCTCTACCGCTATCGTTTGGCTCCTGCCCAATTGATTCCCAATGCCTGGGGGGACATTATCGGGTTCCTCGCTTTCTGCCGGTTGGCTGGCGCTGAACCCACCGTTGAATTCTTCCATTATCTTTTTGGCATTCGTTATATTCATGTCGGCATATCACAATTTTACTTTATCGTTCGCCAACCCGGTCGCGCTATTGTCATCAGGTATCCTACTAAGCACAAAAACTGGAGAGAAATTCTTTTACCTCAACCCTACTCCGGTTGACGTTTGGGAGAACGTTCCTCGAGAATGGGGTGAGCCCCCAGCTGATCTGGTATCTCCTCCTGTGGGGGTGAATCATCAGTGGGACGAGATGATCAATAACTTCCATGGTACTCCACCCATCCTCTAGGTCACCGACATACTGAATATGTCTCCTCCGGGTTAGCTTCGATCCCCCTGTTGGAGACCATGAAGCATAAAAATTTGCCCGAGGAAACTCCAAACGAGCACTTCTCCGGGTTTAAGCGTAAACCTGTTTTCATCATGAGGTCGAACGCTCGTTGTAGATCCTGAAGGTGATTTTCTTTCTTCCGGCTCTTGACTAGTAAGTCATCCACATATGCCTCCAATTTTTCTCCTAATTCGCTTCTGAAAATGGTGTCCATTGCTCGCTAGAAAGTAGCTTGGGCATTTTTCAGGACGAACGCATAACTTTATAGTAATAAGTGTCTTCCTTGGTGATAAAGGCAGTGTTCGGTGCATCTTTCTCATTCATTTTAATTTGGTTGTAGCCGCTATAACCATCTAAAAAGGATAATCGCTCGTATCCGCACGTAAAATCCACCAGATAATCAATGCGCGACAAAGGATAATTATCCTTTGGGCAGTATTTATTTAAGTCAGTAAAGTCTTCACGCATACGCCATTTACCATTTGATGACTACATATGCTAAACAGAAAGTAAATTGGGCTTCGTCAATGAATCCAGCGTTGAGCAGTTTCTGCACTTCAGCCCTTGCTGCCATCCTCTTATCCTCCGAATAGCTCCGAAGTGGTTGCTTGACAGGCCAAACGCTAGTCGATAGATGCAATTGGTGAGTGGCGATCTTTGATTCCACACCAACCATATTCGAAGGCTCCCAGGCGAACATTTTAGCATTCTTCTGCAAGCATTGCAACAACTTCTCCCGCTCTTCTTTCTGTAGCGTGGATCCTAGCTGAACGACCCGTCGGGGTTCTGTCTCGCTTAGGGACAGCTTCAATATTTCTTCCACTGGTGCGCTCCAATCGGTTCGATCTCTGGGATCGATCTCCACATTGGCCGCTATTTGAATAGATTTGTTCTTCATTCCTGAAACAAAGCATCTTCTCGCTGCCTATTGGTTGCCTTTAACCTCTCCATCCCGTTCTATGTTGGGAATTTCATCTTCTGGTGATTGTTGACGACCTTCCTCCGGGGAGGGAAAGGGGTTTGAGTCGCCACCTAGATATTTGTGGAAATCTAGGAAACCGAGATAAGTCACATAAGAGATTCATTAGGCTCGTTCGTCATTTACGTGTGGGAAAGACAGAACACCCCCACAACACCCCTCAGAGAGAATACTCTATAGGTGATCAGAATAATTTTGGGTTTACATTTATCCCATATCCATTATTATATACATATATATTTAATTATCTGCAGATATAAAGAAGAAATATCGGTATCCACCTTATTCTCTAAATCATATTAGGCAGGCACATCCAAATAGAAAATATATATCTATTAAGATAATATCCACCATCTTGCCCCTATATATCTTTCATTTGAATAAGATTTGATTTTTATATATATACCTGATTGCATTAGGAGAGTAATATCCATAACTTCCTATTACGATCATTCATATTTATTTACACCAGTTACTTAGGTTAGGATCCATTCAGTTCCTAACCCTTATAATTGGAGAAATCAAATTTCTGTTCTTTATATGCATATATTTAATAATTACTATAATATAAATATGCATGCATTTATACTATGATATATGTATATATACATTAATTTATATATAAATGTTTATGAATTTATAAAAATAATTATTTTATTTTGGGGCTCAACGCCGTGTTGTTTCCTCTTCATCGCCCGATACTATCATGGTAGAAATATCCATCTCTACCCTAATAATAAGTTATATATTTATATATTAATTATTAGTTAGGAAGAAATATCCATCTCTTTCCCGTATTATTATTCGAGTGATGCGTTTTATTTATTTATAATAATAATCATGTCGCGTTTTATAATATTTACACGAGAGTGGGGAGTCGGCAACATCTATCGCTTATCCCGGGATTCTTTTTATAATGTATTAATTTCGAGGAAAATATCTATTTTCCTCGAATTTTAATTTACGAGTATTCGTATGTACATGTTATATCATTGTATTATGATAAAGGTAGCAAAATTTTATTATTTATGAAATTATGGGATAAAATTTATTCATAATTAATTAATTAATTATTCATAAAATTGAAAATAAAATGATTTAGAAGAATAAACAAAATTTAAAAATAGAAATAATTAAAAAAAATAATAAGAAAAAAAGAAACCGAGCTGGGCCGCTGGGTCGCGGCCCAGCTTGTCCTCGCGGGATCGCCGCGCGCGATCCCGCGCGGCCTGTTATGGAAGCAACCGGCCAAGCCGGTCACAACCGGCCAAGCCGGTTACTTCTTCAACCTCGCGAGCCGCGAGTTCGCCGGCAGCCTGTGCCGCCGGCGGTGGTCCTTCGCCCTCCGAAAAATGTCTATTTGCATTACTTCGACATTCTGGATTCACTGGTAAGCTCAAAATTTGATTTTGAAGCTTCGTTCATTGCGTTTTTGTGTTCCGAAGTTTCGGCGACGTTTCGGCGACCACCTCCGTTTATCGTTACGAGGGCCGTTATTACGGTTATTGAGTATGCTGAATTCAATGGAGATGTTAAAAATTCATTTTGACGTATATATTATGAGATATTCATGGGTGCAACTTTATGTTTTTATTTTTATTTTCGGCTGTCGTGGCTTGTCGCCGGGAAGCCACGGCGGCGCAACGTGGTCCAGGTTGTGAGGAGACAACGAATAGATAGTTTTTAGAGGTTACCTGAGGTTGGGTTTGAGTTGAGGACTCGTTGGACGTACGGGTGCAACCTTGGCCGCGAAGCTCCGGCGATGCTCTCCGGCCACTGCGATGGCGTAGGCGGCGAGAGTATGCTCTTAAGCTCAGGGAATGTGAGGATGGTATTGAAGCACGGATGATCGGTTATCTCTCTCTTTCTCTTCTCCCACACGGATGCATATGATTGAGCTGATTTAGAGTTTGACTGATATCCATACTCTAAGCTCATTCGGGATGTTAGAAAAGAACAGAAGGATTATAGGTCATGATAACTACTCATATAAGAGGTTTTGATGATAAATTTGAAATTCATACCACACAGGTGGTCATGGCATGTTGCTAAACGTTAACCATGATCTGTGGATAAATATAATTAGTTGGTTGAACTAATTATTTGTTAATTGGTTGAATTAACTATTTATTCACTGCTGGCGTGGCACTGAACCTAATAGGTCACATGCAAATGAGACGCGATCGCGAAAACCGAATTTTTATAATGCTAGGGGCTAAATTAGCCAAAACTGTTTTGGTGGCCGAAGGTTTTGCAAAATCACAAGGGTTTGATTTTGCGAAATGTTCATTTAGGTGATTTTTCGCGATTTTTCGCGTAATACGCGAAGTTTCTGTTTTTCTGGGAGCGACGGTTCCCGGCAACGAATCGACGGCGTTTCGCATGGGCGACGGTGTGCGTTGAGGAAGGTACACCGCCGCTAGCACGGCTATATAACCTATCCTCGTCGGCCATCGCGCGTTAAGCGCATCCTCTTCCTCTTCCGTTCATCTTCAACGGCGTCGCTTTCGGTTTTGTGTCGACGATAATCGTCGTTTCGCAAGGCTGATCTTGGTGATGACGTTAACAGCATCTCTTCTGAGGTGTCTCGACGACGAGCTTAAAGAAAGGGTGAAGGCGGCAAGCTCAAGAGCTACGGCAAAAGCTTGCGGTTGCAAAGGTTGCACCGAGAAACTTTGGTGAACATCGACGGCTTTGACGGCTGCTCGGGCCGCCGTGACGACGATTAGCCAGAGATCATCATTGGGTTCTTGACCGCGAGAGGCAGTCGGCGACGAGCGAGCTCGGGAACGGACTGATCGGATGTTGCAGATCGGTGAAGAAGAAGAAGAAGAAGGTGTTTTCGAGCCGAGCCTATTTTTCCTTACGCTCCACTAACGGTATTGCTAGAGCAATCGGCTCGCATACCGTCTAAGTAGGTCAGTCACGCGGACAACACAAGTCAAAAATCACATCGCACCTCTACCACAACACAACGGCGCAGGCGGTGCACACACAAACGATACAACGGACATGAAACGCATACAAACATATCCTATGAAGAGTATTAATCCAGCAGTCGTGCTTTAATACTCTTCTAAGTAATAACCAAGTCAACGACCCTACAACAGATATAACTAGAGCGCAGGCGACGCTCAAAGTCACTTAGCAGTCCAACAAATTCCCACAGTCAAAGTAAACTTTTCTATATAAATATAAACATGGCAGTCATGCCCTACTGCTCACTCAAATCCCATTAAAGTCGGTAACGGGATAAACATAACACGTGTGTCAGGCCAATTAGCCAAAAGATGCCACACCTATCTAGATGTCCAACAAAACCTGATATAACCGAAAGTCACTACTACTAAAGTACTGGTTCAACCACAAGCTAAGGTACTCATCCGAACAAGTCATCACAACCAAATGTCAAATCTACTAAGGCATTGGTTCATCCGCATACTAAGCACTCGCACAAAATAAGCTAACACATCGACACGTGCTAACATACACGCAATGTACACCATCATAACATACTAAAATCATCGAAATCAACATACAAGTGAGACTGCGGGATCACTCACCTATGTCCTGGTCTTACCAAACCGAGACCCGACGGACGAAGTGAATCCCCGGAACTCAACCGAAAACAACTCTACCAACACGTTTACGAAGCCGAGGCGAAGCGACGAAGCATCCGAGTTCGCCGGAGACGGTCGGCGGCGACTCCAGAGGCGGCGGCGGTGGTCGGAGCAACAGACGTCGGAGGATTGCGGCGGGCGACCAAACGGCGACGACAGCCGGAGCGAACAACGGCGGCGAAGGCGGCGCGGCCGGGCAGAGCAGAGACGCGGAGATGGGGATCCGGCACGGCGGTGCACGATCGGCGGCCAAGGGACTTCGCAGCGGCTCTGGAGACGTCAAGTAGTCAAGACAAGGTCACGGACGGCACGGCGGCGCTGGAATCGACGGCGGCCAGAATCTAGGGTTCGGCTCGGCGAGGAGATCAAACGCGAGAGAACACCCGAGAGAGAGATGGTGAGCCAGAGAAGAAGAGGGGTGAGGTGACGAGCGCCGGCGGCGGGCAGAGCGGCGGTCGGGGGGGCGAGATCGCGGGCGCGATCGAAATAGCGAGGGTGAGGGAGAGACAGACGCGAGAGAGAGCGAGAGGGAGACGAGAGCGTGGGAGAGGGGATCGGGTGCGGGAGTGGGCGAGCCAACGGCTCGTCCGAGTCCAGTCGGGCTAGGCTGGGCCGAGCCACATGGTTCGGTCGGCCGGGTCCAACTCCAAATAGGCCCAAATCAAGCCCAAAATATACCAAATCAATCCAAACAAATCCAAATCTCCAATACAATTCAAGCACCAAGAAACCAATAAATTTCTCGAATAAATTCGAAACAAAACCAAATCAAACTCCGAATAAATCCGATTTAAAACAAATATTAATTCACGAAAATTCGAAACCTTACAGTATTAAAGTCCCAAAACTACATTTCGTTACTTTCTTATCAACTTACGTAGAGATATACAAGTTTGATAAGGGAGAAATAGACTTGATATTTTTCGAGAGATGACCCATCGCCACTACCTTTACAACTAGAGGACCCATCGCCAGTCACAAAGGCGAGAGGATCTCTCGCCAGTGTAACTGGCGAGAAGCCACGTCTAAGCAGGTGTTGTTTTTAAAAAAAAAATTAAAAATAGATTTATTTTTGTATTTTTATTTTTAAATAATTAAAAAAAAAAATTCGTATTACATCCTGCGATAAACGGATACAAATTATAAATATAAATAATTATAAATTAAAATTAAAATTTTTATATTTTAATTATAAATAAATTAATAATTATACAATTAAAAATATTATATTTATATATTATGATAATAAAAATAAATATCACATGGCATATATAAATATTATTTGAGATGCATTATAAAATAGTGGTGATATTATATCACATACATGTTATACACATACACACACACCCACACACACACACACACACATATATATATATATATATATATATATATATATATATATATATATATGTGTGTGTGTGTGTGTGTGTATGTGCGCGCGCGCGCGTGTGTGTTTGTGGTTGCGTGTAGGTAGTTAAATTATTATATTTTTTATATTATTTATATAAATTTTTATACATTAATAAATATTACGTGTTTTTTTTATGATTATAAAATAAATATAAATGACCCATCAAAAATTTGATGTCACATAACGCAACGATTTGATCGCCGAATTTTATTATATTTAGATTATTTAAAATATTTATATAATATATATATATATATATATATGATATATAAATATTAAGATATATGATATATAATATATATGTAGTTGTTATTTTGAAAAATATTTATTTCTGCACCTGTCCATCGGATCTGCTTTAATCCTCAGTTTTTTTATATTGACAGTTTGACATCTCTCCATAAATTCTGAATTCACCAGTAGTACTCAACTTCCAGTGGTAACATGTTTTCCTATATGCACACAACACAGTTACGAATATGATTAGCATCCTTTACTAAAAACATTTACCTGGGGCCAAACTCCTTTCCTACAGCTCCCTACCTTCAAAAAACTCTTGTTCATTTCAGTATTATACGATACACTAAACTCAATGAAAGATCTAATTTATGCTACAACACGATTGACCTGCTTACACTTATTTTGATATTAACGAACTCTCATTGATGTGATGCAAGATGTGAAACTAAGTTGTCAAATGCTATCAACACCAGTATTCCTATTATGGCAACATAAGATTAAAATTGCATTTGGATTGTTGTCTTTAAATTGCAAGCTTTCCTTAACCTACATAGAGAATGCAAGATCAAATGTACTCTTAAAGGTAGCATTTTCAATCCTCCACAATCCTTTTTTTTAAATTTTGATGAGTGTTCCTAAATCGAAGATTGATGATGTTTAAATGGTTCCACTGGAGCAAAATCAAACTCGTCTCCATTTTAATTATCAAGCATTTATTCAGCAGTCGTTCTAAACTTCGAGTAATAAACTTAATATTTAGGAAAAATCAGAACTTACACTCACCGGATTGCGATTGGAGAAATTGTTGCTACGCCTTTGAAAAGCGCCTTTTGACAAATCCATCGGCTGATTTAGTGAAGCTTTTGATCCGATCGACGGCGGAAGCTATAGGTTCCATCTGATCGGTTCGATTTCTTGGGTTTTAAGAAAAAGATGAAATCTAAGAACTAGATTATACAGATTCTGAAGAAGCTTATGGAAGTTCTTGCTTACTTGTAACTCCTCTTCTGTTTCTGTGGTTGGAGAGACGCAAGGTATCATATAGTGTTTTCTTTACAAAATTTTTTTGGGTATAACAGTTATACCACATTACTTTATATAATTGACTTAAAAAAATTTATTTATAAATATTTTTTATAAAAATTTTAAAATCAAAAGTTATAGATTTTGACGAGATTTACAACTTTTATATTCAAAGTTATTCCAAAAAATATTTCTAAAAATATATTTTAGAACTTCAAAATTTAACGGATTTAAAGCGGGTTTAAAAATTATTTTAAAACCCGTTAAATCCGTTGAACTTTGGAGCTCCAAAATACTTATTTGAAAATTTTTCAAAAAATGATTGCATAATTTTTTTTTTTTTATTTAAACACGAGAAAAATATATATTGATATGGCGTAAACGTTTAATTGTAGAATTTTTCTTGCATGTACCCATCTCATCAACTCCATAAAATTTTAAACACAAATATAATAAATTTTGATAAGATTTATAATTTTTATATAAATTTTTTTTAAAAATACTTCTAATAAATATCTTTTAGCTTTAAAAATTAACATATCTAAAAATATAATTTTTACTGTAAGCCAAATTCTAACACTTTTGGAGTTCTAAATACTTATTTAAAATTATTTTTTTTTAAAATTGTTCAACATTAAAATTTTAGATCTCATCAAGATTTACAATTTTCATGTTAAATTTTTTTCAAAAATATTTCTATAAAAAAAATTTATTTTTGAGAGATTTGTGAGAGAATTATTTATAGAGCAAACATTTTCTATAAATCGGCGTCTCATTGGCCTGTATTATCCAAAAAAGAAGCATATATTTAAAAATATTTTAAAAGTGTAATAATAAAAACAAAAAAGAATAAATTAAATAATACGGACTAAGGATGCTCATCAGCTCCGCGTCGGACCAGATCAAACTCCAAATAAGGTCCGGTTTGTGGACCACGGACTGAAATTTAACTAATCCGTTCAAAAGCAAACGGGCTAAAAGAAGGGGGAGCGGTTAGACTAAAAATATGTTTAGATACATATTTAGAACTAAACAAGCTTAGTAAACCCGCGCGCTGCTGCGGCTATATTTATCTGTAACTATTTGCATATATTGATAATGTTTATTTACAAATACAAAGGATCTTTATAAATATTTACGTATATAAAGAAGCAAATATATATTCATTGGATGGACTATGATAACTATTCCATGTGAGCACAAAACAGTATGTCCATTGACATGGTAACTATTGTATGTTCAATAACATGCTAATTACTTTTGCTTTGATGAGTAAGAAACTTGCTAACATTACTGGCATGGGTTTTCCCGTACTTTTGTCTTCATGACTTCTGCCTGTGAGATTCACATATATCACTAACAAGTTCAGTATTGAAGTAGTCATCTTATGCAAGAGATAAGTTTTAACACATAACAAAAACAAATCATACCAGTGATGACAAATAAGAGTGAGAAAAAAAAATCTTTTCCCCTCATGAATACCGATCCAAGCCAATTCTTCATACACTCAATCAACCTCATTTAAGGTTTCAGTGACTTGCCTATCAACTTTAATGAGTAACTGAAAGTAGTTATTTTCTTGATCATTTGAAGTAGTATTTTGTTGAATTGAATTATCATGTATTATGTATTGAAAAATCAAAGTTAAAATACATTAAACAGTTAAAGAAACCATATGAATAAACTTGTATTTGCAACAACTACAAAAACAATTAGCATACAAAATTTTTTGACCTTGTACCTTGTGCTAACCAGAGTGCATTACTCGTACTTTGAGGTTTACATTGTGCATGCCTTCTTTGATATACGTTATTGATGTGATTACATCCGTGCAACCTGCAAAATAAAATTTGTGCGTTTAGTCAAATAGAAAGTAAAGATTCTTATTAATAATTTGTAGTAACTAAATGTTATGGAAATAAAGTATAACCTTTTTAATTGTTTGGTAAGACCTCCTTATACAAAATATTTTTGGTAATATTATCAGAGAAATCTTGATAAGGTTTTATGTAGAAGTATAGTCCTTGAGGTGTGGTCGCGCGCGAAATTGCTACATAAAGTTGACCATGAGAAAAAACTGGTCCAGGAAGAAAAATTCCCACTTTATTTAAGGATTGTCCTTGACTTTTATTGATCGTCATGGCATAGCATGGTTTCACTGGAAAATGTCGTCTCCGTAGTATGAAAGGCAATTTTGAGTCATGTCCAGACATGGTAATACGAGATATGAAAACTTTTTTAGAAGTATTCTTTCCAGATATGATTTTCGCTTCAACGAGTGTTTCATGCAATTGTGTTATGATTAGTCGTGTACCATTGCATAGGCCCTCAGATTGATTAATGTTTCTCAATAGCATTATCGTTAATCCAACTTTTAGTTTTAATTCATAGGAAGGCATTCCATTAAATGTTAAAGTATTCAACAATTACATAGGATAGAATACATCAAGTTCGTCTCGATTGGCAGATGATGGACAAAAGCTATCAAAACTGTGGTATTTTTTCTCATCACCATCTATCAAGGATAGCATATATTCGTTAATATCATCGGCAACATCATTTTTTGGAGTAACAATAGCTCGCTCTTGAAGATATTTGATATTGTCGTAGTTTTCTGAAAAATCAGGATAGACCTTATTCACTATGTTTTGAACAGGATTATCTATGCAATGAATAATGTATTTGTTCGGAATTTCTATCCAAGTTGCATCTTCATCAGACTCTAATTTGATACCTTCAATTGTACCATTCCCAATTTTTAGAATCCATTCAGCAAATTCGTGTAGGAATTTCTTTTTTGAGGAAGATAGATTATCATTTCGTAATCTCCTGTTTTCACGTAATGTTAATACCGTACATTGTGACCACATGTATGAAAAGTTAATGCAAGAATTTATAATCTCTTCTTTAGAAGCACCATTTTGCACAGGCAATATTTGTCTAAAATCACCACCAAGAACTATTGTCTTTCCTCCAAATGGTTTATTATCATTATCAAGCAAATCCCGCAGACTTCTATCCAAGGCTTCAAAATAATATTTTGAATTCATAGGCGCCTCATCCCAAATAATCAAGACAGCACATGCTAGTAGTTTCGCAAGTTGAGTTCCTTTCTTAATTTCACATATTGATGTTTCATTTATTGTCAGTGGTATCTTAAATCGAGAATGTGCAGTACGTCCTCCTTGTAGAAGTAAAGATGCAACACCAGAAGAAGCTACAACAAGGACTACTTTTCCTTCAGATCTAAATTTTGTCGTAATTGTTGCCATAAGTATGTTTTTCCGGTATCACCGTGGCCATAAATAAAGAACAAACCACCATTATCACTTTCAACTGCAGTAACTATCTTTGCAAAAATAGTCATTTGTTCTTGATTTAATCTTTGCAGCATGTTCTCGTAGTCAATTCGTAATGCATTAGTGTCGTAATTAAGTTCTTCCGTAATCAATCTATTGTTTAGTTCCTTCAGAAGTTCATCATCTGGCATTGGCAGATTATGTTCTTTTAGTGAAGATCTCGAGTTAAATAGAAGCTTTTCAAGTTCATACAAAACATAGTTTTGCAAATAACATTCTTGTATATGCAAATGTTCCATGCGAAAGGCTTTCTTAAGTTTATAAATGATATCGTCAGTCATTTTTGACCAATGTGATTTCCATAAGTCTTGGATGTCGCAAACATCACAGAAAAGAAGTATAGTAACAAAAAGTTGCCGTAATTCGGATGGTGTCGCCCATAAAGATGCTTCATTTAATGCATTATGCCATTCTTTATCATCTCCCAAAAGACCAATCGCTCTACATGCCTGTTTGAATGTTGGATAAGTGGTGTCACCTACTGTTCTAATATCCTCAAAACATGTAGCTCCTTTCACAGAATTGAGAAGCAATCTTAAGTAATATAGTTCACCAGAGTTTGGGTGGACATAAGACATTCGACCAATTGACATTTTCGCCTTGCGAGGAGTCAAGATCTTATCACGCTGGTTCCAAACAAATTTCATAGGAAATTCAATATAAGATAAAGCATGTGCATCAACATATCTTTTATTTGCATCAAACCATGCCGTAAGTGTTGTTCTACCGATAGCTGGCCTATTAACAACTGATGTTAATGATTGATGTTTATTGTAAACTACATTGTGCATGTTTGGGAAATGTATGGCAAGTCTTTCAACTGCGGGCTCCCTATGATGGATTGGTAATTTTAAAAGTTTCCAAGTTGCTTCAAATGGAGTGACAAATCGACAATTCAAATAAGTCTTAATTTCATCTATTTCGTTGTAATGGACATTCGTAGGGTCGGAATCATTTGCAATGTTATCCTCCACAACAGCTCTGATTCTATCGGGGCCTTTATTTACATACTTAAATAAGTATTTGATGAGCATAGACCGTGAGAAAAATTCCACATTAATATGTGCACCAAACATTACACTAAGCTTTCGATTATATGGAACAACGAAACGATTGTCGAGGTTATGCCCATTTTTTGCAATACAACGACCATCATCTCTTCTTCTATAGATAACAACACTATCGTCAGTGATAGTTGTATAATTTGAATATTGTTTCGGGTATAATTTTGAACATTTTCCATTTTTCATGCATTTAGCATTTTGATTGAGGATTCCACATGGTCCGTGCATCATATATTCGGCGACTACCTCATACACAATTCGATCGTTTAGCCTATCTGGGATCTCAGCTGATATTATTGTATCAATATCCTCACCTGTTTGTCTCCGTGCAGATTTATCCACCCACACTAAAATATGTACGTGCGGTAGACCTCGTTTTTGGAATTCAACACTGTATAACACTATTGAAAAAAGAGAAGTAAATTGAGAAGCTAACGATGAGATGGGCGTGAATTATTACTAAAAATTTGCTAAGTGGAATTAAGTACCTGCACTAACTTTTCAAAAGGATTGCCAGATTTGATGTAGGATATCATCTCTTCCATTTTAGCATTGAAAAGTCTGCAAACTATATCTGGCCTATCTTGAGATGATTGAGCATTTACTTTTGCTAAATCCCGAAGTAATTCATGCCACTTTGGATTTGCAGTGAAAGTTATAAAAAGTTCAGGTTTCCCGAAGTGTCTACATATGGCCATCGCATCGTGATAATTCTGAATCATATACCTAGGACTTCCAGTAAAAGATGATGGTAATATGATTCTCTTTCCTATAGCAGCAGCGTCAACATCTCCCCTCACAACAACATCATATATTCCTTGATATTGTTCGCATCTAAGAGTATTTTGATTTCGTCGTATATAATCAAGGCGATCTTCTTCAACAAACAATAAGCGTAGACCAAAAACTGTTGGAATACCTTTCCTCCGCAAAACAAAGTCTTTCCTTCATCATATCTATCTTGTATACGATAAGCATAATATGATCTCATGGAAATACGTTTACGTTTTCTTTGATTCTTCCTCGAACAGGAGTTGCATTGTATATCAGTCCTGAAACCATCCCACCATATGGAAATAGAAGTGGATATTGCAATGCCATTAAGGAAGGGTGTAATTTACTTATTCTTTGTAAGGTGTCGTCGTCGTATTTGACAATAACATCGCGTTCACTGTGATATTGCCCAATATCGCCAACAATTAATCCTCCTATATCGTTGCAAGTAGGCAATTGATACTCATGTCCATCAGTACAACGTATCGAAAGCAATCGTAACTTTATTGGTATAGAAGGGTGATCTCGGTATGTATCCCTTACTTGTCGGAAGAGTTGTACCAATATATTGTTTGAATCTAACATTTGTTTCAAACCATTCACAATTTCTAAGTCAAAATTAGCAGAGTTATTTATCTATAAAACGTAATCTATTTTCGACTTCATTTTCAGTATCATATATATACAGTTGTGCAAACTTAGGGAGCTGACCATCATCAGGCAATAAAGATCCCATTAAATGATGCATTTGACCATTAATACGAAAAACGTAAGGACCACTTGAGTCGTGAATGTTTATATCAAGTTTTACACCAACTGAAGTAAATGAAAACATTGAGTTATAATAACGAATTTGTTCACGAAAACGAAGGCTACGGCCACCTCATCTAAAATCTAGCAACTGGTCCAAAAATGTAGGTGTGCATCTATACATAGGTAATGCGACTTCACCACTATTACAACAAAGGGTATACTTGGTGTCTTTTTTTTTCTATCTTTTAATCCCTCTGGATTCCAAAATAAAGCCCCACAATAGCAGCAACGGTAGGAACGATCACCAAAATCTAGATAACAACTGTCACTACGCTCTCTAAATCGGAAGCTACGAACGTCGATTGAAGTAACTAAACGAAAGAACCCATTGTTGCTATTCATGATTGATTGCATTCTAGTTGATCTATTTCGGAAGAGCCACCAATAGGTACTTCATTACTTTTTTTCGAATGGAAGTTAGTAGCTCTAGCATCATTAGTATTGACAATAGCACATTTCTTTTTTCATACGAACAAGATGCATCAGCATTTAGTTTTCTTTTTTTTTCCTTGAGTAGCTTGAAAACTATCACTGCAAATATAGGGCATTCCACTACTACAACCTTGCTCCAAATAAGTGCTATTATCAATGGCGGACAAAGTGGAATGATGCCTTTGTTTTTTAAGATATGAATAAGAAACATCAGTATTTTTTTTTCCTTTTTTTTGGTTGTTCATCTTGTAAACTATTGCGGCAAATATAGGACCTCCACTACTACAACCTCGCTCCGAATAACAAATATCGTTGGGAAAGTTATTTTTATCAGTACAATCTTTTACGAAAGGCCGAGTTTCATAACATCGTAATGATTCAATTTTAAAAATATGTGAGTTTCGTCGTAAGGCCATACGTCATAAAAGAAGCTAAGAAGACCCTAAAAAAATAAATAATAAATTTTAGAGCTACGGAAAAGTAAACGACACAACAATATGCAAACATCAATAGATAAAGTTTAAATAAAAGGACGCGAAAAGTGTACCTTTCTTTAAAATGAGAAAGAAAGCAAGTGCACAAAACAGGAGGGAGACCCAAATCTGTAAAAACAATAGAAATATTATACATACATGTTTGGGAAAATATTGAGTGGGTAAGCTTACAATAAGTTAATTTCTGCAATGATAACATTTCCAAAATGACATTAAAAAATCTTGATTAATTCAGCAAAAGGAAATACATAATTGAAACTCTATAAGAGGGTAGCGAATATGGAACAGAGTGTTTATAGTGATGCTAGAGCTATGAGATATCTCAAACAATATGCTTTCTTGGACTTGGCCGAGAACAGTGGGAAGAGAGTGAGACAGTTAAAAGAGTAAAAACGAAAAAAGTAATAGGCTACCGAAATGGAATGAGAGGGTAGCGAAAATGAAAGGAGAAGATATCCAAAGGATAATCGGAGATGATAAAGAGAGAAAAAAGTGATGACCAATAGGAATATGATGGACGGTGAGCGGTGGGCATCGAATAATGCTTTGAGCAACGCGATGGCAGTCAATAGCTGACACCTGGTTACAATAGTTTTTCTTTTAATTTCCTCTGGTCTGCTGGATGTTTTTCATTTAAACTTTCTGGTCAACAAATTACTGTAAAACCTACTGTAAATCATATATGTCAGCATTTTAAGCTATTTACAGTGACGAACACAACTTTATTATCCATTTGTGCAACTGTGCAGACATCCTAAAAAAAGAAGTTACTGTTGGACCGCTAAGGTAGATATTTACAGCCTTCACATTAGCAAGTGGTACTTTTTTCTTTTGGAGAGAAGAAGTCAAATTGAGCAAGGTCAAAACTTTCATCTCTCTTCCGGTTAGAAACCTTGATGTATACCAAATACCGAACTATAATCATTCAGTTCCAAGAAATTAAAGATTCAAGTTCAAAAGTATAGCTAAAACAATTTTTTTTTCTTTTAGTTTTTCTCTCTTAATAAATAACTCCATTTAAAAAAAAATAGGGAACGCAAAATGCACCGAGTTCAAATCTAGGTATCTTATCAAACAAAACCAATTAAAATTTTTAAAACCACAAAAAATAAATCAAACTTACCGATATTCTCCAATTTGGTACTCGTAGAGCTCCACTACTATCAATTTCTCCGAAACCGAGGGGCGATCAAGTCAAACGATGATTCCACTTTGAGATTTACAAGTTCGATTGGAACTGCAGGAACTAATGAGGGAGCAAGAGAGCCATGATAACTGGAAGAGAGAGAGAGAGAGAGAGAGAGAGAGAATGTTGATTTTGGGAGAAGAGAGACAGTGAATGAGAGAGAAAGAAAGAGAGTTAAGAAGATACGTTGTGAGTTAGAGAAGATAGAGAAACGGAGATTAAGCCAGATTTCAATCGGCTGTGAAGTCCGTTGACGTAAAAGCGAATGGGGCCACAGTATATAGTGCGGCTGCAGAGAAGCGAGGCCAGAGTTTATGAGAGAGAGAAAAGGAAATTAAAAAAAAATAGTAAACGACAATAAAGTTGATGCAGAATCAACAGTTTTGCAGAGATATTTTTTAAAAAAAAAGTTTGATAAAAATTACTGATTTTAGTAACTTAATAATATTTTTTTTATTAATTCTCTCAAAAAAAAATATTTTTATTAAAATTTATAAAACAATATTTTTTAAATAATATTTCTACATTTTCGCATTATTAAGGATTTTAAAAATAAATTGTTTTATTGTATACACGAATGTATAAAACATAGATTTAAATATATAGTCAAAAAAACAAATTTAATATAAAAATTATAAGTCCTGATAAAAGAATATAATTTATATAAAAAAAAGTGTTTTTAAAAACTATTTCTAAATCAACATTACATATTCCTTATGTTCAACCTAATTTTATAAATTATTTCGTATTTAAAACATAAAAGAGAAAAATTAAATAAAAATAAAAAGAAAAAAAGGTTTTCTGACTTTTTTCTTGAAAGTTTTATGAAAGATTAATGTTAAATAAACAGTATAGCCATCCGACTAATTAATAAATTTAAAATAAAATAAAAATCATATTACGGTAAATGCGAAAGTATTATACATATACGTAGAGATTTTTTATAAATTGTTTGAAATATTTTACAATATTATTATTATTATTATGGCTCTTAAAGAAATAAAGTCACAAAATATTTATGTCAAGAATTGTTTTAAAAGTAATTATGTTCAAGAATATTTCTAAAGGAATGTTGCATATAAAAATTACAGAATAAAAGATAATATATTTTTTCACATTTATTTTTTTTAAAAAGTTAAGCGTTTTTTGTTAACAGATGCTTTGTGAAGTAGAGGTCTTTTGAAAAAAAAAAAAAAATTCCTTTTCTTTATTTTGTAAAGCCTGGAAGGAAATGAAGTGTTAAAGTAGGGTCTTTGGTAGGACAAGATGGTGGGATGGATCTAGAAGACACCCGCTGCCCACGCGTCTTCGTTGCAGCCCTTCATCACTCCACGTGGAAGAATAATGGCAGAAAATATGAAAAAATTCAGTAAGAAAAAAAAAAAAGAACGGACCACTCCACGACAATAGAGTTACTGTAGAATCGTTGGTGGTCCGTTTTAGTATATGTATAATAATAATAAGATTATATATATGGCAATTTTGGCAAATCGGGCCCCCCTTTAATTGGTTATTGGCGAACAGCGCCCCCCTAATTAATTTTGGCCAAATCGCGCTCCTTTACGCTAAAAAATGACCAAAATACCCTTATGATATGAAATTAGTCCCATTTAAAATATATTTGAGTTCTCTTTCTAATGGTGCTATTTTCACTACATTTGGAGATACGTACTAAAAGTTATGAAGAAAAGTGTTCGCGGGTGTTCCCAGGTGTTCGCAGGTGTTCGCAGACGTTCGCCGGAATGTCATAGTATTGATTTTATACTTGTTAGAAATCTCTTTGAGTTATCTTTCAAATGGGACTAGTTTCATCTCATTTGGAGCTCTCTACTAAAAGTTATA